>AZYI01000060.1:0-258434 GCA_000587855.1 Mucor irregularis B50 | reverse complement strand
CAATCCCGAATTTATCGCAGCGCTCGCTCCAAGAACGCTTTTTTGTTTGATCTCACTGAATGTTTGAAGGCATACAGAGAAGAAGAGATCCTCTCTGTTGTTGCGGATCAATATCCTTCTTTCCACACTTGTTTTACTATGAAAGATGGCCCACGTCAATATATGGAGGTCTATCTCAACGTTAAAGATTTCGAAAAGATTGCTGCTCAAGGCTTGCTCTTTGAAAAGCTCAAGCTCCAAGTACTCCCTTGCCCAGCTGTACATGAATCTGCCAAGGTAGTTAATGTAACTTTGTCCTACCTGCCTGCTGGTGATAAGGAGGATGTTTTGCGTGGCCTTAAAGCTAGTCTGGCTCCGTATGGCAAGATTATTGACCTCGGCATTTTTGTTGATAAAACGACGAGGGTTTTTAGAGGACGTGGCTATGCTGTCCTAGACATCGGATCTGAAACAGGTAATCAGTTTCAACCTTTGACCCATGTCATTAATTGGTTTGAGGATGGTGATATATTTAGAGCTACCTGGAAAAATATGCCTACTTGGTGCCGGTATTGTCATCAAGAAGGCCACGCTATTGCCGAATGCGAGCAAGCAAAAGCTGGAATTGTTTGCTTTCATTGTCATCAGAGAGGACACCGTGCGAGAGAGTGTCCTGACAAGAAGAGGTCGAGGAAAAACCCTAGTAAGAGACCTCGTACTGTCGACCACACTCCACCCTCGGAGGAGTTGCTCAAGTCCAAGCATGCGCCTGTCGCGCAAATATCTGAAACTACTGAGCCTGTAACAGAGGTAACAAGTACAAGATCAGTTGAACCGGTGCCAGCAGAAGCCAATACTTCAGATGTCAAGTCTAACAACATCAATAAAGAAGAAGTATCAAAGGAAAAACCAGAGCCCCAAGCTTCGTCTACGCTGCCTGAGAGAATGGAAGAAGATCTGGTTGACTCCTCGGATGAAGAAGATTCAGATTATGTACCTCCATCCGAAGATTCCGATGAAGAATTGCCAGAGGTTGATGATACTGATGAAGATATGGAAACAGGTATTGTTGATGAAGTTTTGGACGCAGGTATTATTGATGAAGTTATGGATGAACTTCAAGACCTACGTGAAGAACAAAAGGAACATGACTCTCAAGCACTTTCAAGTACTCAAAATGTTGATCCTAATAATCGCTACAAGGTCCTTGCAAGTAGTAAGAAAGGCAAAGAACTCAATATGGCCCAGGTACACGCAAAATTGAACAAGAAGGAGAAGACTGACGATTCTAGTCAGGAGAGTGAGGCTGCTCGCTCTCAATAACTAACTAATTTTTATTAACATGAATAAGCCGAACAACAAGAAAATCAGGCTTAACTTTGCATCTCTGAATGCAAACAGCATAATCAAAAACAACAAAAAACAAATACAATCTAACTACATTCGATATTTACGTAGTCGCAACTTTTCTATTTTATGTTTACAGGAATCACATGCTGATTCTGATACCAAGATCACATCTCTTAATATGCAATTTCAAAGTGTTCAAGCACACTGGACCAAACACTTGGGGATCATGTCCTTCAGTGCCGACTTTCAGGTGAATCTCATTGAAACACAACATCTTTATAATTCAAACCGTTATCAACTTTGTCAAGTGTCTCACCCACACAATTTCTATGACAAATTCTATATTTTAAATTTATATGCACCAGCCAGTTCAACTAGGGAACGACGTGAATTTTTTCATCAACTTTCAGGTTTGTTGGATCAATTGAATCGTGACCAAAGTATTCAATACGACAGGCTCATCATTTGTGGTGACTTTAATTATTCTCATTTACGTCCCCGTCGACTGACAACTAACTCTACAGAGAATTGGAGGATCCTAATCGAGAACCAATTTTATAATAGCATGGAGGTGAATTCTATGGACAAAATTCCAACTTTTCAACGCCGCCATAACACATCTGCCATTTATTCCGTTATTGATTATATTTACTTGGGTAGTAATCTTATACAACTCGTACAAAACAACAGCATCTCCCGACTTGCTCCTACATGGAGTGACCACAGCATACTAGCATTGACTCTTTCTCTGAGTTCGTCGCCTATTGGACCCGGACTCTGGCGTGCAAATCCTGCATATGCTACACATGATTCACTCATACAGAGATTGCACTCACAGCTAACTCAGGTTTTTCAAGAATTACAGAACAAAAACTTATCTGATGATTACCAATGGGATTATATTAAAAATGAGGCCAAGTTAATCATTCGTAAGTATGGGATTAAACATGTTTGCTGGAGAACGAAGAAAATTCGCAAGCTTGAGACTCAAAGGAACCGCCTACTACGTTCAATTGTGGACTCTACACAGCGACAACTTCAAGTTGGACCTATTGATGAGGAATTAGGGACTCTACAAGAAGAGTTGGCGGAAATAGCATCCTTAAAGGCCGGTCAACGATGGCGAGAAGAAGGAGAGAAGTCTGCCGGTTTTTTGAAAAGGATATACAAGCAAAGAGAAAGTCAACAATACATGTCTTCCATCACAGGTACAGCTTCCTCACAGTCCACAACTGATCCAGTTGAGATGAGAAAAGCCGTACAAGACTTTTATCAAACTCTCTTCACGCCTGATTCTGTGGACGAAACAACGCTACGTGGTTTTCTTGACAATGTTAATTTCCCTCGTACAGTGACAGACGAGGAAAATTTAAATTTGACTAGGGAAATTACTATGAACTACTAGAACAGTCGAAACGAGTTCCAAAATATAGCAGCCCAGGTAATGATGGTCTTGGCTATCAATATTTGAATCTGTTAATGCGTATTCCAGCTTTACAACCACTTATTTTGAGAGTATACAATACAGCACTATCCGAAGGTATTACTCCAGGATCTTGGAAGGAAATCAGGGTTAGGCTGTTGCCGAAGAAAGGGGATCTCACCAGTTTGAAAAATTGGCGACCTATTTCGTTAATCAACTGTGACGCAAAGATTTTTACTCGTTTGCTTAACCAGAGACTCAAACCTATTACTACCAGGATTGTATCTTCGAATCAAACAGGTTTTATGGAAGGTCGATTTATTGGGTACAATGGGATACTTGCTCACCTTATAATGCAACAAGCTCGAGCGGATAAACATCCAGGAATTGGGTTAATGTTAGATCAAGAAAAGGCATACGATAGGGTCCATCCTCAATATTTAGATGCTGTCTTAACAAAGTTTGGATTCTCCTCAATTGTGCGCCAAAGTATTCAGAAATTGTTCTTTACGAATTTGGTGCAGGTAAATGTTAACGGACACTTCACTGACAATGTACATCAAGGTCGTGGTCTGCGTCAAGGAGATCCTTTGTCACCAATTTTGTTTAATCTAGTTTTAGAGCCATTACTACTGGCAATCCAACAAGATGATTCTGTAACAGGATTTCAATACTACACTGTGGAAGGCAAGCTGACTCAAATCAAGACGATCGCTTACGCTGACGACATATGTGTTATGTTGAACCACCCTTCTGACTATGATAGGCTCAATGCTCATTTACAACGGTACTCCAGGGCATCAAATGCGAAATTTAACTCTCACAAGACGGAAGCTTTCAGTCTCAGTGGCAGGGACGACTCAACTTGGGAGAGGTTTTTTCAAGACCATCACATCGAAAAGTACTACAATCATTTTCAGAAGGAAAATGTCATTCGGTATCTTGGCTACAACTTAATATATACTGTGGACCAACGACGATATCAAGAACAACTCATCCTACAACAAGTGAAGACGCTTCTCAACATCTGATAAAAGTCGCAAAAGAGATTCTTGATAATAAGCAGATGATACCAATTATAACCAAGAAGAATGAGCACCACGTTATTTTTATACCAAATAAATAGATTTAATATAAAGGTAACGAACCAAAAGAAAGTAAAAGAGAAAAGTAAATAGAAAGAAGTACTAGTAGAGAAGAGTACAATAAAAGTTCAAGTAAAGTAAAATAAAGAGAAGTATCGTTAATTCAAGATACTAAATATAAGTCAATAGTACGATGAATATAATCAATAATTCAAAGGGGAAAGTTAAGTTGCTTAAGAGTAAAAGGTAGCTATAAAATATAGTTCAAATATAATCCGTTTATTTATGATAGAAAAGTATTGTTCTTATATACTAAAGTCTGATTATCTAATAATATGAAACTAAGCTAAAAGATCTATTCTAAAGAAGAAATATACTAAGATATGTCATAAAGATTCATAAGAAATGGTGTGATAGTTGTAAGATAAAGCCCAAATATAGCATATATAGATAGCGGGAGAGCGCCAAGTGGAAGAAAATATATGGTTATGTTTGGCAGCATAAACGACCGTATGTGGCATTCGACCAATTATGCCTTCCTCTGAAAAAAGGTGGAGTAGGACTTCTCAATCCCGAAAAGCAACACATGGTTCTCCAGAAGAAATTCTTGGATTTGGTTTTTGATCAGCGCACAATCGACACTCATTATAATGTGGTATCTCCCCTTCTACTAAAGATATTACACCAAATGAATCCTGATATATCCTTAGCGTCTATCTCTTTTTTCATCCCAGAGCTGAGAAAACGCGAAAAGGTTCACGATACTTCCATTGTTAACGTTTTGTTTAGATCTTTTGATCACTTTGATATCGACTTCAACATTGAATCTATTCCGGTATCCACGCTTCTGGAACTTCCACTAACGTACTTTTTTGAAGAGATACCTCAAGGACATTGGATGACTCGAAAATCCAAGACTCTGGCAAAGGAAGCTTTCTATTACTGTCCTACTTTGAAAGCCTTAAGATATATCAGAAGAACTCCAATGGCAACAAGGGCTCAAACCAGATTATGCAACAGGTTAGCCAATGATATTTACATATCGAAAATTTTACGGTATAAGCAAGGTATTCGACGTATTCTGGACAGCCCTGAGGTAATCGATTCTACAATTGATACTTCCCTTCATGCTCAATTAGTCCATCACGAGTTATGGAGGAAGTTCAATTCCAAGAATTACCGGCTTCATCGATATGATAGTGCTTTACAACGACGACTACCAATCTCTGGCTCCAAATTGAAGAAGTTTTGGTCTGCAAAAATGCTCTTGCCTGCTCGCCAAGTGTGGTACAGGGCACTCTGTAACAAAATTCCTCATGGTGAAGTTGTTTTCCAAATGAATATTATTGACTCCGCAACATGCAGAATTTGCAACCAAGGAAACGAAAATTTTGATCATTTTCTAGTTATGTGCTGCAAGAAGGAGGAAATATGGCAGGCCATCATCGCCCACTACTACCCCTCCATGTGTTTCGATTCCGCCTCCCTTCTTGAATTTATCAAGCAGCTTATTTTACCAAGCGCCGTAGGAACTGTCAGTGATCAGTATCAGTTTTTTACGGTAGTTTCTACTGCTATGTATTTGATCTGGACACATCATTGGGCTTGCGTGATTGACGGTAATCCTTTCATCACCTCTAATATCATCAATCTGATCAAAAAACAGATTGATATATTGTTACAAGTATAAGTATAAAGCCACTCTTTAAATGTATGTCTGAACTGGCTATGCATTTTATTTAATTTTCTTTTCCTCAATTTTGTACTTAAACCTTATCCCTCTGTGATATAAGGGTTACTTTTTAAAAATTTTTATGAATAAAATTTTATACTGCAAAAAAAAAAAGAAGTTTCGTTACAGATCCTCATCTCTCGTTACGAAACCTTATTTTTGTATCTATGTCTCTGTCACTTCTTTTCTCTTTCATCAATCAATCTCAATGGCCGAGTTGGTCTAAGGCGCCGCACTCAAGTTGCGGTCTCGCAAGAGGCGTGAGTTCGAATCTCACAGTCAGCACTTTTTTCCTCGCGCATAGGCGGAGTTTGAAAATATTTTTGATGGCCTTGTTGTACATTTATTCAAGGCTTGCTCGATATTGCTCTTTCACTTTATTTCGATCTAACACTGTAGGAAAAATAAAGTCCATTTGGGGTTCCGCTTCGAGTCCAATTTGGACTTCTAAAAAGACTCCAAATAGTGGAAAATTTGCACAAAAATGGCCATAACTCCTGTTACCTTCCGAGCGACTAGCAAAAGGTAGATTCAGAGAGTAGCGCACAGATAAAAGTCGCAAAAGAGATTCTTGATAATAAGCAGATGATACCAATTATAACCAAGAAGAATGAGCACCACGTTATTTTTATACCAAATAAATAGATTTAATATAAAGGTAACGAACCAAAAGAAAGTAAAAGAGAAAAGTGAATAGAAAGAAGTACTTGTAGAGAAGAGTACAATAAAAGTTAAAGTAGAGTAAAATAAAGTGAAGTATCGTTAATTCAGGATACTAAATATAAGTCAATAGTACGATGAATGTAATCAATAATTCAAAGGGGAAAGTTAAGTTGCTTAAGAGTAAAAGGTAGCTATAAAATATAGTTCAAATATAATCCGTTTATTTATGATAGAAAAGTATTGTTCTTATATACTAAAGTCTGATTATCTAATAATATGAAACTAAGCTAAAAGATCTATTCTAAAGAAGAAATATACTAAGATATGTCATAAAGATTCATAAGAAATGGTGTGATAGTTGTAAGATAAAGCCCAAATATAGCATATATAGATAGCGGGAGAGCGCCAAGTGCTTGATATTGATTGAAACCCATGATGAACGTTGTTTTGTCGTCTTGTAAGTCGTCAGAATCATAATGAGCTTGAAATACATAAGAGATCCCGTAATTTCCAGTTAATACACCCTAGTAATAGTTCAGATAAGGATTGTTCAAGAGAGAGCCAGCGGGAGCATTGAGAGCATATGACAGATATAGTAATTGTTGATAATACGCGGTGACAGAGCGATTGTGCCTGAATTGTGTAGAGTAATAAGTTGATAATTGCATAATATAAGTTGAAATTCAGCCAAGTTCTAGGATTTGCAGTATACATTTCTTGAAGTTTAAACCTAGTGTATTTATTATAAGCCAAAATATCGCCGCGTAACACTGTTACGAGCTGGGCCGAGCAGGGAATCGAAAATTTCGATCATTTTCTAGTCATGTGCTGCAAGAAGGAAGAAATATGGCAAGCCATCTTCGCCCACTATTGCCCCTCCCTTCTTGAATTTATCAAGCAGCTAATCTTTCCGAACGCCGTAGGCACTGTTAGTGATCAGTATCAGTTTTTCACACTGGCTTCTACTGCTATGTACTTGATCTGGACACACCATTGGGCTTGCGTGATTGACAACGATCCTTTCATCACCTCTAATATCATCAATCTGATCAAAAAGCAGATTGATATATTGTTACAAGTATAAGTATAAAGCCATTCTTTAAATGTATGTCTGAACTGGCTATGCATCTTATTTAAATTTCTTTTCGTCAATTTTGTACTTTAACCTTATCCCTCTGTGATATAAGGGTTACTTTTTAAAAAATTTTTATGAATAAAATTTTATACTGCAAAAAAAAAAGAAGTTTCGTTACAGATCCTCATCTCTCGTTACGAAACCTTATTTTTGTATCTATGTCTCTGTCACTTCTTTTCTCTTTCATCAATCAATCTCAAAAACTATAAATACTTACAATATTTTCAACAATAAAAATACAGATTTTCACCTTTTAAATTTATCCTATTAGTTTTTCGAAAATTATTCATTTTACTTTTGATTCTTTGGTTATTGGCTTGATCTGCAATAATCTTATTACTTATTTTACTCTTTGAAGTTCTCTTATTCTTATTCTATCTTCTGAAGGATATTTATACTGATTCTCCCTTGGACGTATTATCCATTGTACTTTTCATACTCTTTTTATTACTCAATTTCTCTATAAAGTCGTTCTACTTTTAAAACAGGAACTGGTGCTCATTACATTTACTCTTACTGTATACACACACTCCACTACTATCACACTTTTAACAAGGCTTACCCCAAATTTTACATTCCAGTTGAAGTAGCAGATTGATATATTGCTACAAGTATAAGTACAAAACCACTCTTTAAATGTATGCCTGAACTGGCTATGCATTTTATATAATTTTCTCTTCCTCAATTTTGCACTTTAACCTTATCCCTCTGTGATACATATAAGGGTTACTTTTTTTATACTACAAAAAAAACCAGATGAAGTAACAATCACACGATTGTCAAGACCGGTTACCACCACTACCAATGAATTAAATTGATTAATTCATGCTCAGGTTTTGGTAGGTGGGCTTTTTTTTTAAAAAAAATAAAATACAATAACTATCCTCTTTTTCTTTTGATAAAAAATTGTTGCCCTTCAAACGCCATTGTAGTATTATAAATTCTGTATTGTGTTTATTTGATGCAAAAGTATATTCTAGAATCTGATAAAACTCAAAACTTAATCTGCGTTTGTAAGGTAGACAGGAGAAAAGTAATATCTCTCATAACTCTGTAGTTGCGCGCAAATGAAAAGAGCTTTGATCGCTAAATTTTAAACTGCACGCAAATTAGAAGAGCTTGCTCGCTATCCCTTTTCTCCCTTTTGATTCCTATCAACAGTTTGTGAGTGCTAACTCTACTCGTATCGCCTACTCTCTCATCCGAATTAACCCTTGCCTGAACCACAATAATCTATGCGCGGCTATAAACAAAGGAGCGAGAAAACTCTTACAACTTGCGTGCAACGTTCGAACCCGTATTAACCTTGACTGAACCATGTACGAACCAGGAACGAGCAACAGAGATAACGTCAAACTAGGAATGTTCGAACTAGGAACGAGCAACAGATAATGTCGAACTAGGGATGTCTCTCATCAAATTGAAACTCGACAAGAGGAGTAGTTTGTCTGTCAACGACAGGATCGTCAACACTATCCACTATTCAAAAAGTTTCAATTCATAGTTTAAGTTCAAATCTGACTCATACTCATATTTCCTTTTTACCCTCGACTTTTATTGGATAAGCGGATTGGATTAAGCGTGTTCTTTCTCCTTTGACAACATTCACCACAAGTCGATCCTGTTGAACTCTTACACCGGTTGCTTGCATTAAACGATAAATGATCTCAACAGTTACATCAGGTCCTGATTATTGACTTCAATACTTCAATTACTCGTCTTCTCTCGATTGTTACAATACCTGCAGCTTCTGATTGAGGAAGTGTATTGTTCGCGATTCTTTCGGCAGCGAACATTCCTTCCCTTTCTTGAGCAGCTTCTCTCAACTTTCCAGTAAAATCAATAATGAGTCGTTGTTGAAACATTTAACAGTTGTAATCAAAGATCTGTGAATCGTGAAAAAGGAAAAAGGGCGATCAGCAGAGACAAACAATCAATGTCAATTTCTGTTGTCTATCATCATTTTTACACCTATATCTGTCATCATCTCATCAGCAAAATAGACATTTTGATGAGAGGGACCTGAAAGTCAAACGACCGCTGGGCTTGACTCTTGGTGAAAGTGGAAAGGTTGTTCTCCATCATTATCTTTACCTGCACGAACATCTTCATTAAGTGTGAAAGCTAAGCATTGGAATTGATTTGTGCCTTGTGGTATATTTAAATGATGGTAGGGTATTTTTATTCTTGCGGTATACGGTGTGAGTGCATCCACGATCTTCTATCAAAAGCTGAGCTTCGCCGCTTCACCGCTAATAGATGTATTACCGTTCAGTTGGTTCGATGAGCATGTACTTGCTTTTTCACCACTAAAAAAAGTACAATTACTGGATTACTATAAAGCGGTTTTTTAACTTACGTATTGCATATCACTGGATAACTATCATGCGTTGTGGCAACTTCTTGAAATTGAATAAATGATAAGCAACTATAATCTGGATTCAATTTAAAATCGATTAACTGACAAGTAAACAAATGGAATAAATCTTCACAGGATTCAACAGCTTCGTCCTTGGTAAAATATTGGACCCAAATACCATCAGTGGTGTCCAAAATCAAAGAGTGACAGGAACTAAAAGGATTCAACTGAAATTGACATACAACACATTTTCTTCAATACCACGTATTGAAGGCCAAGATGTTTCAATCTTTTCAGTTAGTTTGGATAAAATGGACGCAATAAAGATGGGTTTTAGGATGTCTTTCAGTAAGTCAAGAAACACTGTAAATTGAAATATCACATCATCTATTATGCGCGTCATTTTAAAAACGTTGAAAAAAGGGAAAAAGATCGGTGCTTCGCTCATAAAGAACCTGGTGAATAAAGATGGGTGCTTCGCTCATGCTGCTGTTCTTTTGGTTCCTGATTTTCTTCGCTTCATCTTGGATCCCTTTCATTTTTAAGTATGGAGAAAATTAAAGTCGACAGTTAATATAACTGGGCGATGGCATACAAATATCTTGGCAAGATCATATTCCCTTCTTCTTTAGCTCTCGCTTTTTCCATGGTTAATTCACAAAGTAGAGCCTCCCTATTATGTAACTATAAATAAATCAACACTGTGAAGTGAGATCGAAAATTGTAGTGTAGTGACACGCAGAGAGATTCTTTTTCCCTTCCTCTTGCTTTCAACCATGTCTGCATTAAAGTACCTCAAAAGCGTAAATTGCGAACTTTGGGATTTTAAAGTAGCTATCAACCTTATAAAATCCGACTTTGACTATAACTACGAACAAGCTTTTTCGAAACTCAACACTCTCTTGAAGAAGGAGTTCAATGAAGTCCAAATCTTTAATTGGCTTAAAAACTGGAACGATCTGATGCGAAACTATGAAGCCCCTAAATCCAAAGCTAAAGAAGTCCAAAACGTTCACAAGTAGTATAACATTCAATCTGTACAAAAAAACCAGTATAAAATTGAATCTGTACAAAAATACAATAAATCGGTCATTCACAACAAGCGTTGAAAATTACTTGGTACAAGGTATTCACGCTAGATTAATAACACGTATTTAAATTAACCTAATGTTGATTATTATACGTAAAGCATTGGAAAAACTAATCAAACACAAGCTACTGACTTAAGCACACTCAAACAAACGACATCCACAACAAATGAAGAAGAGGGAACTGACGTTGAAGAGGAACCAGAAAATAACGACTTTCTTGCTCTACCCCAATTAAAACCCCACAGAGGTTGACAGTTCTGCATTCAAAGAAGAAATTTTCAAACTGGCAACTATTGCAGTAAGTCGTGGTCAAACTACTTTTGATTATGCTACTGACAGTTACTGTATTGAATACAGTTTTGCAACGGAGCATTAGACTTAACAGAGGCAATTTATCTTCAAGATCTTATGGGAGTCTTTATCCACACAGAAGTTTTTTTTTTTTTTGGATAATGAAATAGCAAGCGTCCAACTTGATTGTCCAATCAATAATTAATCATTTCCTGGGCTCTTTCGTGATAAACTAGCTTATACTTCTATAAATATTGACCACAAATGTGTTTCTTTCTTCTCTCTTTTCTTTTCTTTTCTAATATTTCCCTATCATGAACGTTCACATATTGGATTTTTTCCTTACATTAAGAGTATTCCGGATAAATTCACTGATGTACATACATACGCGATGCAAGACTTCAACGGTTCAAAGAAGAAATTTTCAAACTGGCAACTATTGCAGTAAGTCGTGGTCAAACTACTTTTGATTATGCTACTGACAGTTACTGTATTGAATACAGTTTTGCAACGGAGCATTAGACTTAACAGAGGCAATTTATCTTCAAGATCTTATGGGAGTCTTTATCCACACAGAATTTTTTTTTTTTTTTGGATAATGAAATAGCAAGCGTCCAACTTGATTGTCCAATCAATAATTAATCATTTCCTGGGCTCTTTCGTGATAAACTAGCTTATACTTCTATAAATATTGACCACAAATGTGTTTCTTTCTTCTCTCTTTTCTTTTCTTTTCTAATATTTCCCTATCATGAACGTTCACATATTGGATTTTTTCCTTACATTAAGAGTATTCCGGATAAATTCACTGATGTACATACATACGCGATGCAAGACTTCAACGGCCGTATAGAGGTTCGGTTTTTCCATGTTCTTTACCTTTCAAAAAGGTACTAGTTGAAGACTTTGGGTGATAGGCATCACCTAAGACGGAAAAGAGTGTTACGCAAGAGGCAAATTTCTAAACTAGCTTCATTGTCCGACCAGTTTAGCTATGTCGCAGCTAAAATACTAAACAACGATCTAGAAGACGCAACAAATGCTGTGGTATTAAAGTATGTTGCTTACTACTTTATAACAATTTAAATACTCATTCTTTGCTTTATCAGATCTTGTATTTCTTCGATCATTAACGTTATACACCCATTTGCGATTCTTTGCGCTGATGATTTGGAACTTTCTGCTGGAGAGTGGAAGAAGGAGGATGCTGCGGTTTCTGTTGGCTTGATACAACAAACGAAGAATGTGCGGGTAAATAAGGTTCTGTTAAAAGAGCTGCAAAGCTATGTGGAAGAAAAAGCTAATCTATATACTTTGAGTCTTGATTTCACTGGTAAATAGTTTCTCTTGAGCAAGATTGTTTAAATATTCAAATTTTACATTTAATAGGCCACCAAGGCTACATGTTTTACGTAAAGCAGTTTGAAGACGCATACATAGCAAAGTCTGTAACAGGCCTTTGCCTCCCACGAACCACCGCCGAAATCGCAAACTCTCTCACTTTCATCGATAACCTTTTCAAGCTCAAGAACCATAACGAGCTTTTGTTTGGGTTGATCTCTCCTTTCGTTGCTTTAAAAGATCAAGAGGAATACATGCGAAGTGTGATATACTTTGAGGAAGAAGTCGCAACAAATACCTCACCAAATGTGTTATTCAACCCACCTAAAAAAAGCAATAGAAGAGAGTAAAAAGAGCAGACGTCTTTGCAAAACTGAACGTACCAAATAATGATCACAATTAAATTATGATAATGAAGATCGATTGTTATTTATTGACATTAGAAAGTGATTAAAATATAGTCAACACGTATGAAATGATATTAACACATGGTATGCTTAGGGATGCGAGGTAAAGAGATATACGTGAGGTGTGTACCTAAGGTAGAACAGCATAACAAGTGGAATCGAGAGTAAGAAAGCTTGGCACGAAATAACGCAAATTGTACGTAATTAATGTAATCCTGCGCGCAAGTCTTGATGGTTTAGCTTATTTGCGGCTTGTCAGCCTGCGCGCAGAAGTTGTGAGTTTTCGCGCAAGTCTTACAAACGAGGAAGTTTTAGTTGCACGCGCACATTTAGAGATCTATCTTGCGCGCAGATTTAAAAGCTTGCGCGCAAATTATTTATTCTTGCTCGCAAATAGTGAGCAGGCTTATATAAATTGCGAGCAGAGTTATGTATTAATTACTACAATTTGCGCATAATTTGCGAGCAACACATTTACGCCCAAGCTTATAAATTTGCGCGCAAGCTTGAATTTTTTGCGTCACCACATTTGCCACAGGCTCATAGGTATTCAATTTGTTACTAGGCAAAAGTTCGGTTTCCCTTTTGTATAACAAGCTCATGCGTTCGAAGCGAAATACTATTTCATTACATTATTAATTGTGAATAAATTTATTGTAATTGTTACAAAAGTATATCTTATATACAGTATAGATAATAAACAAGTTTTGCTTACAAGGATTTTTTGTGAGATGCAAATCTTTTGTTGTCTACAAACGACTCCTCAGTCAAAACTCTGTTATAGTTAGTTGGTCGGTTTTGGTTGTTAATATCACTACTTCCGCCATCTCCTGCATCTTCTTCACCCTCTATTAATACTTTTTCATTGTCATCATTATACATGTTACAAGAAACGGTTTCCTCTACAAGTACTTTTTCATTATCTTCAAATATAGGGCTGTCGGTAAGTTCATAATCTTCTCTCGAGTCAAATGGGTTTTCAGAGTCCAAGCCTGAGTTGTATGGCATAGTTTTAGTTCTCCTCAGGGCTGTTGACTCCTTTTGGAGGCGAGGATGAGAAATCGGTGCAGAAATTTGGCGCTTTAATTGAATAGCTTGACTTATGACAGCCTCTTCAATTTCTTTATCATCATCGTCTGATAAATAATCCATGGTAGTGAGAGAAGGGCGGTACATATTTGGGAGAGAGTTGTGTCGCACTGTGTTATCTTCTTCGTCATAATCCTTTTCACTTGAGACAAAGGGAGCTGTATGTCTTCGTTGATAATCAGCCACTGATTTAGAAGATGACAACCTAGTAGGTTCTCCAAACTCTTCCAAAGAAATATTCTTTTCCGTGAGCTCTTCTTGCCCAACATTTAAAGCACTTGCATTTGGTGTGAAGGATGAGTACATCTCGATATATTCTGAGGTGACATTACGTTCACTGGTTAGTGGTTGACGTGACTGAGGATGTAAAAAGTGTTGCGTGTTGTGTGTAGGAAGAGGAGGTGGAATTTGACCTAACAACGGAGCCGTATCTGAATTACTGTAATAAGAAGAGGCTGCATAATTAGAAGAGGAATATGAGTTCAGTTTGTGCAACTTGTCATAATCTTCGTAATCCCTGGTAGGTTGATTCTTTAAGTCGTCAATCTTATCGTCATTGTCCTCGTATTCCAAAATTTCATTTTCAGTCACTGTTTCAAATTTGACAGGACAGCCTACATCTACCAAGCGATGTTTATTGCCGAATCCATGTTGTTGTTGGTCCAAATCCATATCATGCATAACATTTTTGCCAAATTTTTGAGCCATTTCAAAAGTTTCGTTGACTTTTTTGTTATATCGATTATTTTGCCGCTGATGTTGCTGTTGCTGTTGTTGAGATGGAGCATGGTACACTTTGTTTAATAAATGCTTGACATCTTCATGCACAGTGGGTTTAGAGAGCTTATCACGATATGCAGGGTCTTGGAACTGAGTTCTTAGAGAACTCTTACTGGTGCTCTTCGTCTTTTTCTTGTCACCAACAAAAGATTCGTCAATATAACTACTGGGTAAATTTGAATCGCTTCCAATCAAATAAGAGCCTAGAACATGCATACGACGGTAGTAGAGGTATTGAAAAGCCAATGTCAAGAAGGGCAAAGGAATCAATATATATGCTTGTAAGTTTCCACCTTTTAGAGCCAAAATAATTATCATGGTGACTTGAAAGAAAATGACAGATGTCATTACGGTTTGGAACAATACCGGCCAAATCTTACCTCCGCTTTCAATCTTTGTGACATAGACATACATGAGCATATATTTGTACACTACACTTGCAACACAAAAATATATTAAAGCAAATGGTAAAATCAATGGAGACATAGCAGAGTAGACGAGGGCAATGGTGAAAAAGAATAACAACAAGTTGTAGTTTTGAGGAAAGTTAAATTCTGGAGGTTTTGCTAATTCACGCAGTTCTCGAGGGCTTGGACGAGTAATAAACTTCCTAATCGTGATGGTGATGAGAGGAACTAGCATGGCTAAATCCATAGTCAAACCCAAAGATTTCAGGCATACAAAATTTATCCAAAAAGTAGATACTTCAGAAATGTTTTTAGCGATTTGCAAAATATAGTTTGAGATACTACTCTGATCAGCAGGTAAAGATCCAGATTCAACCAATGCACGGATTTGCCCATATATACCAAATAACATTGAAGTGAGTGTGAACACTAGCAAATTGTTGAAAATGAAGAAAACATAGAGTTTTGTAAGGACTTTACGATCCAGCGTAGTATGAGTCCAATAACCTTGTTGCTGAGACAGAAAACGGAAGAAAGCAGGTAAAAAGTAGAAAAAAATTGCCATGACGATTGGAGTAAAATAGGCTTGAATCAAACCCATCAAGACTTGATGATTCTCGATAAAAGATGCCGAATTTGGAATAAGTCTGATAACATTTACAATATTTGAAGTTGCTGAAAGTGCACTCATAGGGATCATCCAAACGAATACAAATACCCAGTAAATTATCCTTCCGATCCATCGTTTCGCCTTTCTCGTCTTGTCATCCAAAGGTAAATTATTCCAGACAAGATTTTGAGGAGTAGGTGATAGTCGAATGTGAAAGGCATTGTTGTTTTTTGTCTTTTTCAACCACTTTTCCAGCGTCCTCTCTGTGGCATGAGCGTATTCAATTTTATCGAAAGAGATCCATCCATAAGGCGCCATATTGTTCTGTTTCTTTCTTAATTTTTGAATTTCTTGCTCTTTCTGACTGACCTCCTTTGTGTAATGTTCAATGGCATCAACTTTCTTTCCACCAAAAATACCAAAAAACGCTCCACCAATTCTTACTGTGGGTCTTTTCTTTTTATCTGTGTTTTTACCGTCACTCAGGTATGCAGCTAATGACGTTTCTAGTTGATGTACGGCTAGCTCATGCTCTTCAAATAAGGTTGATAATTTCGAATCATGGTGGCCAATCATGCTGTCGGTAATGGGATACTGAATGGCTTTGGTCGACTCCATCCAGGACTTCAATTTGATGTCATCTTGCTTATCCTTTGGAATTTTACTGACTATGAGGGATTTCATGGATGCGTCGTTTTAGGCATACGAAAATAGTACTGTCTCATATCAATGTAATCGCAAGAGGCACGGTACATAAAATACGCAATGAGAATACTGAAAATCCATGTTGCCGAGAAAGGTGCCCAGTACCACTGAGTGTTTGGATCTGCCCTTAATTTTCCATCCTGATAATTCACTCCCGAAATAGATAATATTTCGATGCTCCCAGGAGCTGGGGGCCAGTCACTAGAATAATTCAATAATAAATGGTCTGCATGTAAAATGCCGTCTGTAATTGATCTTTGCTTACCCTGTTGATTTTGTTGCCACTATATATATAGGAATCAAGGCCCCTACACCTACGATACTCATGCACAATAAAAGTCTTCGTAATAAACGAACAAATCGAATATACAATACAGCATCGCAACCAATTTGTGTTATCAGCGTTTTATCTGACACTTTTATTACCGGTTTAATCCACGAAAACCAGCCATTCGACTCTATCGGAGGTGGTTTGTACCTGCAGAAATAAGAAAAATCATGAGTGACTTTTTTTTTTCTATTTTTTCGATCCATTGTTACTTACTCCTCGTTCATAAATTTTAATTTGGGTGAGTAGACTATTTTGTTTCTCTAATTACAGATTAGGAGATTACATTTTATTTTATTGTTATTGAATTTTATTCAGTGAATATGCACTTACAGGTCTTAGCAGACTAAATCCTATCATTACAACAATAGCAGTTCCCAGGTTAATACCTAGTTGAATACCCATTGCTTTGATGGTAAAAGACGCATCTTGCTTTTTCTGGTCGTTAAAAGGCACATACACACTCATAGTGAAGCTTTATTGTCCTCTTTTATGTGAAGTTCAAGTGAAAGAAAGAGAGAAGGAAGAATGAGAAAATTATTGTGGCGCTTACATTATTTATTTTTAGTGAAGTGTGCCTAATTTAGACTTTTGGCTCATCAGATGGTGACACCTACTAATCTAAATTCAGTGTTTTTAAAAAAAAGGGTACACATTGTCCGTACATAATTACACCACCACCCCGCGCCATCTCGCTGTTTCAATGTTATGTAATAACTTTTTATTATAGAATTTTAAAGGCGGTATTGCTAATTTCTTTAGCGACTTCCGCTCTCAAAAACTCTATGATTGGAGGCGAATCCTTGAATTCGATGCTACTCACGTATAAAATACAAAAGAATTAATTCAAATTGCGAAAAAGTTTACAGTTTATCTTTACATACCTTTCGTCCCCGACATAAATTGTTTCAATGGGTAAGAGTAACCGGGAAGTACCTTGCATAATATTATCAATTTACTATTTGTTTCTCGGAGTATAATACGATTGCTTTTGTACTTACTTGTAATAAAACATCCAATCCATTTGCCGTTCCTAGCATCATCCAATTTTGGAAAAGTCCATTCTAGCTGAATACTATGCTTTTCGCATATAGTCATTACGATCCTTAAAATGGAACCCAACAAGATATGATCTAAGCTGGCACAAATTACGACAGGCTTCTCGTCTACTAATTTTACAGCCAGAAAATTGGAAGCCATGCCTTCATAAAGTTGGTTTTTGTCATCCATCAATATTACTTCATTTACGTCTTTTGGTTTGTTTTTTTCCAGTGTCGAACGCTCTCTAACCCATTGCGAATCCTTGACTTCAGGAGCCTTTCTTAATACATGCTCAATTTCTACTTTCACCCTTTTTTGCGCCGGAACAGTGGGCAACTGAGCGAAATGGGCCGCAAACAGGGGTTGCTCTCTCTACACCACAAAAAGTTAGAACATTTTGAAAAGGCTCTTCGACCACCAAAACAAACCTCATGTGAATATGTCACCATTAACGAGACCTTGGCTTCAAAAGGATGTTCTGCACCAGTTGAGTCATCGATTTCATCATAATAAATTTGAAGCCCTTTCTTCAGCATAGGTATCAGCTTTGCTTCCAGAGTTGTAAACTCTGAGAACGCTTTCATGACACTCTTTACTTTCTCCTCTTTTCCTTCAAAGGATATTTTGGAGACAGAGTTGTTGATTCTCTGCACGTGAGTTTTCCACTCGACAATAGAGTTTCTTCCGACAGTACGCATTCCTGTGTAAGCACCTATTATGAAAGTTTATTACTCAATCTTTGTGAATGTAAACTCTTCTTTTACTAACCACTTGGATAGGAGAGAATAAATTCGTTGAAAGATGTGTTTCCCTTAATAATGTCGTATTTCGCATTTGCTGCATCCTCAAGAGCGTTAGTTTGCTCAATGACAACTGAGTATAATAAAACGAGTTAGTTTATTCTTTTTCCAAATGCAATAGCTAAAACATACGCACTCACGCGAGGAATAAGTATTGCCTTTGTTTAAAGTCGACATTCTCACCGTTTGCGGATAGAATGGCAAATAGAGGCGTAGTCGTCCAAAGACGGGGCTTTTGTGCTTGCAGAAAAAAGAAAGCATACAGCGTCACACAATGGGCTGTTACTTTTTACATTTAATGGTTTTGATACCCACATATTTCGACTCTGATATGTGTATGATTAGATACCATTAATCTACAAAAGCTGTCTGTCTGTCTTTGACTAAAACTCTCCTCTACCACACCAATACTTCTTCCCAAATAAGCTGCTCCCAAGTGACTAGAAACAATTACCGTGATAACATTAACAACGCGTAACTGTAGAACATTGTGTGAACTGTGATATACTTTATTATATTCATCAATGCAAATGTAAGGAAATGGAACTCCATTTGTTATACTTTTCAAGGTCTGTTTGTTCGAGTTTCAATACAAGAACAGTCATTTCCTTTGGTGGTGCAAGAAGTAGAAGCTTCCAATTTGTAAGCCAGCCATAAATTCCGCGGTTCTGAAGCAGTTCTGATTCTTTTTTTCTGCTCTCTGATTAACGAACGATTCATTCAAACAAAAAGAATCTCAAAAATGAGTGGATCTTCTCCTTTAGCACCAAATACACCAAGTGCTTCCATGTACTCTACAACTATTACAACTGGATCGTCTTTTAAGCGACAATATAAACCATATTTCACTAAAAGACAGTTAGCTACACTAAATAGTTTGAAAAAAGGCAGTTCCATGAATGGAAAAGAGATCAGTATTCGCCAATCAAGTTGTAAATTCATTCATGACGTTGGCAAAAAATTAGGATTGTAATTTACCTTGTTGGTGCTTGACAATAAAGAGTAAGGTGTATACTAATTACTCTTTTTCTTTCTTCCAGTCCTCAAAAAACGATTAGTACGTCTCAAGCACTCTATCATAGATTCTTTCTTTATTATTCGTTAAGAGAGTATTCTTCGCAAGTGAGTTTCACTCATTCCCTTTGCTTCGAATCTAGACTTTAAAACTTGTATTTCAACTTTAGGACATCAGTGTGACTTGTCTTTTTGTGGCATCAAAAATAGAAGAAACAACCAAGAAGTTAAAAGATGTACTTGTTGCAGTTCATAGCGTAAAACACCCGGATAGTAAAGAACTTGATCCCGAACTAATATCAGAAGATCGCAAGCGAAAATTCATTGGCTATGAAAAAATGTTGTTAGAAACAGTGTGTTTCGATTTCCAATTAAGACATCCCTTTGAATATATAATCAAATTTGTAAAATGGATACAAGGTAAATGATACTTTTTGAGCTTCAATGAGCAACATATTAAGAAGGAATTTTATTTTCCAGTATTTCAAGGATCACTAGACAGCAAACCCTTGGCGAAAAGAGCGTATCAATTGGCAGTGGATAGTTACAAGACCGTATTATGTGTTGAATATCCAGCTCATACAATAGCTGGTGGTTGTATATATTTGGCTTCACGCTTGTTGAAGGAAGAGGATAGCACATTTAGTGGGCTAGCAGAGAATGCCCCATGGGATCAGTATTTTTTATCAAGAATGGAAGATATTGAAGGTATATCAGATTTAAATTTGGATGAACAAAAAAGAGATTTTCTAATCGTGTACATGTTTAAAGATGTTGCTCAACAAATTCTGGATTTATACATTTATACCAACAGCTCTGCGAGAAATGATCTTTCACTGTATACCAGGTTGAAAATTTCTTTGAATGAACAGGCTCAAGCTAGAGGTCCTGACCCTGTAATGGATGAAATTACACGACAGGAAATGAAACCTCGGATACCTGACTGGGAGTTTGATACATCCTCATCAACTCCTTTAGAAGCTGTAAATACAAATCACCATACTGCATCTTATCATTTCTCATCTTCTTGAAGAAAACGAAAATAAATGTAAAGATTATTGATATGTTTAATACATAATTAGTATATATTTGAAAAAAAGGAGAAGGGTGGTGACTCTTAAACATGAAAAGATGAATGGTTTAAAAGGGATATACATGAGTAATAATATACATAGAGTGTACATATAAGTAGTAACAACAAAAAAGGGAAAAGAAAATAAAACTTCCTCATTAGCGACGAAGAAGCCAATCGGACCAAGATTGCTTTTCTTCCCGTGTTACTTCGGATTGAGAAGAGGAGGTGTTGGAGGGGATTACCTTTGTATCGTCACCTAAACGAATCTTCATATCAGCAGTTTCATCACGGGATTGCTTCAAGAATGGCATAACGTTCGTTCCGCCTGTCCCGCGAACAACCTTTGCATCAGCATCAAGTTTTCTTGCAAGACCCAGCTGAGGGAACATTTGATACACCTTGTCCGTCTTACTGTCCTTGCGAATGCCGGGAGAAGTTTCCAGTTGTGTTTGAGGATAAAGGTCATTATGTCCTGCAATCTTCTTTTGCATCGTATCTACAGTGGTGGGGTCTACCGGGGATTTGACTTCAACATCATCTTTAGTTTTCTTTTCAATAGCAAAACCACCATGAGGGATGTTGGGTCCTTTGCGAGCTTGATTTACGATGTATAGTGTTACAATTTGGACATGTTTATCACGGAACAGCTTCAACTGATGGAGACAATCATTATATGCATTGACGATAGCTAATTCCTCGTCGGTAATGTTTCCATTCTTGTATCGTTCCTCCAATTGCAAAATATAAGGACGAATATTAGATGCTTCTTCCAAGTCCTCCAAAAACTCTCTATGGGGTCTAGGCATATATTTACGCATGGCTCTGAGAAAAGTATTTTTGTTTGTGCGTTTATATTGTGGAGGTGTTCGGGGTGTTTCAATGCCTTCGTTATTGATATCATCAACTGGATTGGGTCTTGGTAACTTGGTGTAGCGATCATCAGGTAAATCTGAAGCCTTGATAAAAGAGGGTTTTTCGCCGGTACGATGATGTTCTACGCCGAAGGCAACGTCGAGGGCAGCAATCAAACTACTTTGAGCAGCACTTCCACCAGCATATCTTCTATATTGGCTTAAGAGTCTTTCTGCATCATCCAAGTGAGACATGTCAGCGTATTCGTCAGTTTGAGCTGACCAAAGAGTATCGACGCCTTCATAAATCAAGCCCAAAGGTAGACCGGCTTCTGCCATATTTTCCCAACCAGCCAAATAAGGTCGGATTTTCCAATAAAAGACATAAGGGTCACACTTTTCATACATGCGTTTTAAATCGTCATTCATTTTTTTCAAGGCCTCACAAATTGTTTGAAGATTGTTTAAAAGTTCGGAGTGGTTTTGGCTGTGAATATTTTCGATTGCATAAGTAATTTGTGATAAACAAGGAGCACCGGAGCTCTCAATCGCAGTGGTGATGAGGTAAAACCATGCCTCATCTAATGATCCAGAGTAGGTTGCCAATGCCGACAAGTTGCTGATAAATTCGAATATCGATCATTAGTACAGTCAAACTATATTCTACGCAACTTATAACCTACCTCAAGTCGATAGGCCCTTCACGATCCAATAAGCGGTAGTTCCATAGCACAACAGCAGCATGACACACGACAGGACAGAGACCCAGGTGTTCAGCAATACTAGCCCAAGGAATAGCCAAATTCGAAGGGAGTGTCTGAATCGTGGGAAATATAAATTAACATTTATAGGTAACCTGACAAGTTGATTATTACCTCTGAAGCGGGCTCATGTTTTCCCCAAACATAACTATGAGAAACCATACACAAAATCAAGAATGCTCTTCTATATTCTTCTACAGACTTTAAACGTTGATGGTCCAGTAAGGGCAACTAATATTTTTTAAATCATTTAATAATTTTGTACTAAAAAACTACTTCATTGTCACCGTTTTTTTTTTTTACCTTGTGTACTTTTTCTCTCAGTTTTCCGGCTAAAAGTAAGCCGTTAAAATCATCCATCATATCCTCCCAAGGTTCAAAGTATGCATCGGGCAGGCGACGAAGTGGAGGTGTTGAGGGTAAGAAACCAGTCTTGGTGGAGACATCATAATATGACAAAGGTTTCATTCTAGGTAAGCTTTCCGTCATTTGTTTCAATTATGCGGGTGATATTTCTTTCAGAAAGAGGAAGAGAGTAAGAAGAAGAGGAAAGAAATTAAAAGATAAAATAAAATTACTTTCTTATAACGGGTTGTTTGCCTTATTAGATTATCAATTTTCCAATAAGCATCTCGGACAATTAAAAGTCAGTGATGAATAGTAAAACGTGAATTCAATGATTCTTTAGCTGACCCTTGTCATAGATATTTTGATGGTTATACTATGCGTGTGTAGTCATTGATCACGTCGATTTTAGTTGATGATCTATAACGTCTGTTCGTAAAAAGCTCACTACTACTGAAGTAATCGCTCTTTTAATTTACACGTCATTTTTTTAAAAATACGAAATACAATAAAAGAGATGAGATCCTCGTTACCCAGACTGCCAGTACACCTCAGGCACACAGTGACCCATTTTTGAACGTCTGAACAGAATTTGGTATTACTAATCAAAGTTGTTTATTGAGTTGCTTGTTTATCAAATATATTTACGTTTTATTTGTGCAGATGAGAGATGGGGTTGGATTATCAATCTTGCTTTATGTGGTACATGGGATTTGTATCAAAATATAAATGAAACGCTTTGTACATAGCTTCTCAATTTTATTTATCTCCATATCGCCGTGAATTTTTTTTGTGATATAATGCTTTGTGTTTGAGATTACATGGTAAGTATAAACTAATGGAATTCTTGTTAAATCATAATTACTTACAAATACGGTTGTTTTGCAGAGTGTAATCAAGAAGAGAAATACCAAAGAGGAACTATTCTTCTTGTATGAAATATAAATCCAAAAATAGGGGTACAGTAGACCACACTTTTACCACTTTGAAATATTCGAGCATATGTGGGTATAGAGATAAAAGTACCCGTACGTAGGCGCTATTAGTGGCGCCATTTGTTACGACACAATGCTCAATTACATTGAGTTCAATTTTATTTTATTTTTCAGCAAAATAGAGTAATTATTGCTTATAATTACTAATTTAGCTACAAATGTGAAAAGTAATTTTAAAGGAAACGCATACCTTCATTTTAGTGACACCATCGCTGACCAAAAAGATTTTGCACAACGTCAAATCCTGAAGTGACTGTACAACATACGTTTGGTAATGACAATAAGTCATCACTGAGCAGAAGCTCACGTCGCAGAATGCATGATGCACGATGACGGTAACTTTTTTGGTTGTTTGCATCAAATGCAAGAATTGACAAGGCGCCATGTGATTCAGCAGCACGCGACGAACCGATGACTGATTGATAAAAGATTAAACTGCAGTGGTTGGCGGGATGGAAAAAAAAAATGATCATTTACTACTGATTCTATTCACAGCATAATGGTATTTCCAAAAGAATAATTTATTAATTTATTAGAAAAAAATCAACATCCTTCTTCATCATAGGGTGAGCTATCATAATAAGACTTTGTATAAACGTTATACCACTGGGATCCTTCTTTACGCCATCCATTATCGTCTATCCCATGTTCAGCTTCATTATCATCAACACCGCTATTATTGTAATTGTTTTGTTGCACAAGATTAAGCTTCTCCAAAATACTTTGAGGAGGAGGGCAAGCAAAAAGATTCTTTGGTAAGACGGATGCCATCCCTGGTGGTGGCTTGTAGTAAGTATCTCTTTGCCAGAAAAGAACAGCGCAATTTTGAAGTACAGTGTTACCGGCGACAGAAACGGAAGCAAGGTGCTTGTTCCAGGCTTGAACAGCGTGGAAGACGCAGAGCTGGATGTTGGAACGTTCACGGTCAAAAGTGTTTGTGATGGTATTCACCTCGGCTTGACAGCAATCAATGGTAAATTGCCCGGGATCAACCGATTGAGCTGAATTTCTCATGTGTTGGAGCCATTCAACTTTCAGATCGACCAAGCGGGTCCGTGATTGATGGGGGCTTTGAGATTTGATTTTAAACAATATCTTCTATGTGATAAATTTCCTTTCGAAGTGTAACAAGGCATTGTAATGTATCGATGAAATCTGGAAGCTGCATAATATTTGTTGGTAGGCTGAAATCAAACCTAGGAATGTTCACATAAAGGCCATTCGTATCCAAGTATAAGCATGAAGCTGATCAAGCAGCACCAGCCAACAGAAACGACCAGCCAACGCAAACATCGGATGAATTCGGCAGAACAGATAAAAGTACATCCACATAGTCTTTTGCTTCACGGACCACTTTACATTGATCTGTGATGGTCTCGGACTTGTCTTTTTCTTTGGCTGCTTCACCAGCGCATACATCGATACAAGAAAATTCAGAGCAGTCTTTGTTGTAAGTGAGTCTGATATCAATCTTAAAGCCAATCACGCTCTTTTCCTTCTCCTTCTTCGTGTCTTGTTTCACATTGTACTGAGCTTTTCGATTTAAAGTTGAGATGGGATTTACCGTCTCTCCTCTACTGTATACAGATAAAAATGTTAGACGCCTTTTTCTCCCCCTCATCATTCGACAAAAAAGTAGAGTACTCACGTAATCACGCTCACGTTTGCTTTTGGTCGAAAGAGCTGCTCTAGAATATTCGACCATAAAACTCGCACATAATCATTTTCTGGTGCACTGTTTCCTTTGACTAGCTTTTCAGAGCGATTTCCGACCAAATCAAGGCTATTTTTATATCCGTACAATAGCAATGTCAGTATATAAATGCCTATTTTCTACTTTTATATTTATACTCACATGTGTTCAAAGATTTTAAAGGTGTAAAAGTGCGGCTTGCTCATATTCTTTGAATATACTTTATGCAAGTAGAGTAATCCAGCTTGCATATCTCTCTTCTCAAGCACAATCTATAAGATAACCGTGTTAATAAAGAGTATGCGATTTGATAGGGTTCAAATACTTCATGAAATATGATATAAAATGGTCAAACATTTTTAAACATATTTCAAAAACTGTTTGATTGAGATATTTAAATAATTACGTACGTTTGTGATAATAATCCTAGTATCTACTACTATGGGAGGCAGTGTGACGAGATTTACATTATATTTGTTCTTATAATGATTAGGTAATTGAAGCCAATCTTCTTGTTTGAACAATGCTTTTTGAGAGCCTTCACTAGAATTGGACAAATTAATTATGGAGGACAATCCCGTCCTAGAAATAGCTTATGAATGATTCATTCAACTATACTAATGCTTTTGTATTACTTACGACATAATAGCATATTCATTATCTTTGAGCTTCATATCAATTTTGTACTTTTCATGTAGTGATATGGCTTTCTGCTTGATTACAGTTGCAACAGACAGAGACGATCCAGTAACACACAAGGTTCTTTTTACCTTCCCATCCTGAAGTTTAGCTTCTTGTAAAGCATATCTTTTCCCCTCGAGTCATGTCTACGACGCAAAGTCTTCAATCAGCACCTTTTAAAGAAGGCAACGATCGCAGCAAGAAGGAGCCCCTATACGGCCATATGTAGCGATAAGACTCTCAAATTGAGAACAGTCTTGAATGGCGTACACCACTGAATTTATCCAGAACGCACTTGATGTAGGGAATAAATCCAATACGTTTTTAAACGTTCATTATAAAAGAGATATTAAAAAAGGAAAGAAAGGCAGAGGGAAATACATTTGTGGTCAATATTTATAGAAATATAAGTTAGTTTATCCGAAAGATCCCGAAAGTGATTTATCATAGACCAAACAATCATGCTGGAGTGTCAGCAATTTCAGCAGCTGGCCAAGTTTGTAAAAAAAATTTCATGTGTTGTAGTGGGTTTGCCTTGACATCATAGTAAATTGAGCTTTCTGAGAAGGTATACATAGTCTGAGGGGTATGTTGATAAAATACTCTTAATCAAGGATTTTTTATTTCTCTTCAGAAAACCACCCTTTGGTAACTCTTTTCTAGCCACAGCTCTTTTGACATTGGCGCATGAGATAATAGCGCTGTGTTTATTAGTCCCTTGATATCTCCACCGGCAAATCTTGCTGCTTTTATTTTTTGTTGAATTTTTTTGACTTCTTGTTCTTATCACATATCAAATTCAGCACCTGTCGAAACCGATGGCCGAAACATGCATTTATGTTGTTTATACAAGCTGTGTGGATTTTTGTGCATTCGTAATCGGCGGACTGCTGAGTGTGAGTGAGTTTCTACGGCACGTATACAGTGTATTCAATATACTTTTCTTTGGGTTTCGCTATCAAATCGCGATATGAACTTGTAATGCTTTTTTAAGGTTGACTTTCCACTCCCGCTATTTACACCATCCCGTATTTGACAATCTACCAAAGACAGAAAAACCTCCATAAAAAAAAGTTTGTTGATAAAAGTAGACAGTTCATAATTATTATCGTTATTCATCTATTCCGGGAATATATACGTATCTGATGATTGAGTAAGTGTGGGTAGTGATTGTACTTACTTTATCCACTAGATTGACTGTTGCATCGATGAACTCAAATTTGACAACTCTTTATAAAGGAGCTTTCATTGAAATAATCAGCTTATTTGCCTTATAAAAAGCAAGTGTTAGATAAAGAAAAAAGAATTGCTATGCTGTTAATATTACGTTTGTAGGCTTGGCAATGGTCTCAGTACTTATGCTATTTAGACCTGGATTGAATGATAGACACAATAAAAGAAGGAAAAAGGAGTAATAAAAGAGAAAATCGGTTAGCTTTCTCGCACACCAATTTGCGACCATTGTTCATTCCGAAGCTCGTTTTTCTTTGACGACAGAGCATATCATGCGAATCTATTGTCGACAGTTGACTCATTTCATGAATATTTGTGTTTGGCTAGCTTTAATAGCTTTGAAGAAATCTTTTTATTTACAGATTAATTGGCCAAGAGAGGTCAAAAACTGACTGTTCTTCTTGTAGGTGTCTTTTCATCTACACAGATTGCCTTCTTATTCATAGCGGTTTACTTCCAGGTACATTTTTGTAATGTAATGCTAGAGGCCCAAGGACCCTTACGTCCTGAGTGCGAAGAAGGATGGTTAGATTACATTTTTTTTTTCTAGTAAAGCTATTTTATTGATGAAAATGAAATGAGATGAAAGGGAAATCATCACAATTCGAGGCGGTGCTCGAAGAAACAACCATATAAATTACTTGCGTTAAACCATCCTTTTTTAATATTTCATCGCCTACTTGTTTGACACTTGTGCATGGCCTTAAAAAACGACTTCTTCAAAAAAAAAACTCACGTCCAAAAATAGACATGAAGCATTGAGGTTACACGGTGCACTGTGGCCCGGAAAAACAGATTGTCCCAAGTTTCATTTTTGTTCTTCTTGCTTTCAATTTGCAACTTTGAGCGATTTGGTTAATTAGACAAGATGAGTTCATCGAGAAGAGAAACATTAGTCAAGGTACGTAGTGATTACACGCGCGCAAAGCACTAGACCGTTGATAAAAAGTTCAAACAAGATCCCAGCCAAATACATATCCTATAGTCATACGGTGTGTGCATACAGTAAGTCTATTGTTGGCAAGTGCTGAAGGGTAATGCTCTGATTCGTCTTTGGATAGGCGCCTTCTTTATTGCTTTAGTGGTGGGCTGTTATACTCACTATTATAAAATTGTGGAAAATGAATATTTTGGGTATCCTGACGTATGTAAAAAGATGGCTAGCTTAAGCGTGATTATTATACGTTAATGCATCTAGTTTTATAGGAATGGTTTCCAAGTGTAAGTGCAACCACAGGTGATAGATATCCAGCTCGTGCTTTTTTTCAAATATTTATTGCATTGACCGCTGGCCCTCGATTCGCTTTAGTTGGACTATGGTTTATATACACAACTATATCTGCCCGTACATCAAGTCTTCAGTTTGGAAAATTCCTATTACTTGTAGGTATTGTGCGCACTGTTGCTTGTGGTGGTTGGGTGTATATCACGTCGACAGATGATCACATGACCCACGACATTGCCATGGTTATTTATTTGTTGTGTACTTTACCTTGGCAGTTAGGTGTGTTGTACACCTCTCCAAGTAATGCAGTAACACTGAGAAGGAGAAGAATTTTCACCATGCTTTTTTTCGGTACTCTGCCACCTATGATCTACTTTTTCTTGCAACACAAAGTTTATCGCGTACCTGGAGGTAACTGCTTAAACGCATGAGAAGACTTTGCTCCAAAACTATATATTTATGTTAACCTATGATTATTTTAGCTTACACCATTTATGCATTTTTTGAGTGGTCACTGATCATTTACGATGTCGCTTTTGACGCTGTAACTTCCTTTGACTTTGAGAGATTTGAAGTAAAAGTCACTCGTGTAGATAGTGTCTCGCATATAGAACGTCAAGAAGATAGCAAAGAGATTGTTTAAAACTAAAAAAGTTTATGGTCATACACGGCATTTATATGCACTTTGTTACAAATTATACCTCCCTTAGTCATCTAAGAGCTACTACCGCCACCTCTTGATTTTTTTTTTCGTATAATAAAGTTATAAAACGTCTCTCTTCTCATAATGCAATACTGAAAGTACGTACTCGTCGTACATCGTATCGGTTCGTGCATATTGTATTCAAGATTTTATTATATTACAGTGTGTATAGATCTACGTAAAAGATAAGGGTATTATAAACAAGGAAGAAGAACGCATGGTTGTGCTATTATAGTCTAAATTGAAAGTCAAGACGGTCCGATCCTAACTGTGTGGTTGTTTCATTGTAATTTTTCTTCTCTTCTTCAGTCATACTGTTCCACTTTTTTGCACGAATTGAGTTGGTAATAGAGTATCTGAATCGTTGCGCGACAAACAAAAAGACTGTAGCAATCTGAAGACCAATATTAATCCAATTACCCTTGTGAAAGTAAGGGGCATCACTATTGCTGTAGATTTGAGAGCCGGGAACGCCATTGATATTTGCAGCACCAATTACGGCACCTAAAGCCAAGGCACGCTTACCAATAGGAGCTAAATTTGACGACATCCAAGCAATTTGCATGCCATGCCAAGAAGGGGATGAGGCAGTAAAAAGTGCAGCACCGTAGAGACTCCAGCGATTGGAGTTATCGGGTAGAACTTCGAGAACTATAAAACCAACTAAGCTCCACACTGTACCAATTAAAGCATGGAAAGCGACATTACCATACTTGTCGGAACTGCGAGCAATGATAATCGAAAAAATGAGGCCAATGATATACGAAGGAGCGGTGAGAAGATTACTTTCAGTGACAGAGAATCCAGCAGTCTTGATGATGGTAGGAAGATAGTTTTGAATAGGAGTCAATGTCATCATACCAATGAAGGTTATCAAAAGATGAGTCCAAAGTTTAGTGTCTACCACAGCTAATTTGGCATCGTTCCAAGTAAGAGGTCTATCTTGCTCCTTTTTGGTCAGGTCATCACGGATGATACGAGTAATAGCAATTCTTTGTTCACGATCAGTAAACCATCCGGATTTGCCTCTAAGCCAGCCTTTGGTTCTGAGAGGATTTGCAGGTAGATAGAAGAAAGCGACAAAGCCGACTATGTGAGTCAGAATTCCGTCGATCAAAAAGAGCCATTTCCAACCTTCCAGTCCCGCAACACCACTAAGTCTGAAGATTCCAAAGGATATGAGACCGGAAAATGCAGATGCAAACGCTTGGATTCCCCAAAACCAAGCAAGGCGAGTAGCTAATTCTCGAGTCTTGTACCAGCCAGTCAAGTAGGTAAGACATGCGGGTATGAAGCCAGCTTCAGTGACACCAATCATCACTCGAACAGCCATGAATCCACCAAAGTTATGAATGAGACAATGAGCCCAAGTAACGATAGCCCAAGATGTCATCAAGATTGGTATCCATAAGTGTGCTCCGATACGTTTAACAATAGCGTTGGATGGTAAAGTAAAAATCGTGAAAATGAGTGAATATACCAACACACCTGTGTTTACACCATCATTTGTGAATCCCAAGTCAGTAGCCAAGTCATCAGAAATTGCGTTTGCTATTGTAATACATATTATAAGCACATTTTCAATGTGGATTCAATGGATATTGATATATATTTACCAATGTTTGTTCTGTCCATGTTCAAGACAAACGTCATTAAAAGCATAAAGGTCATTAATTTAATATCAAGTTTATTTCGAACTGCTGCTTCTTCTTCTTCGGTCCATTCCAGACTTTCGTCGTAGTTACTGGAAGAAAAGCTCTCTTCATCACCAGAAGATTCCCCGTGTTCTTTAGCTTCAACAAAGTAAACATTTTCTGAGGTTTTGATCACCGAATTGATATTCAGTTTGTCAGTCTTTTCTTCTGCCATTTTTTTTTGCAATTTTGTATACTAAGAAAAGGAAATAAGAAAGCAGGATAACTTGAATCTGTCTTCCAGCAAAAGCGGTACCTTTTATATATAGTAAATTGTCCTGAATTTTGATGAGAGTATGGCGTCTTTTTTCACCTTGTGATCGTACATGATAAACTTTAATACCAAAGTGTATTTACTTTTTAAGTTACACTACTTTATTATTAACAGAATCTTTCAATCTACAAACCGTATCAAAAGACAGAAAATCCTAGTATGAGGTTCTCTTTCTCATCATCAAGGGGAGCGATTGTGCAATACATAGATTTCGTGTAACTTGCATCTTATAAAACATTGTTTTTGATTGGCTGCTAATAATCTTTGTGACATACGCAACACAATGTTCGCAAGATAATGCAGCTTTTGTTATTGCGCAATACAATTTGATTATTATGTAAATACAAGTATAAGGAAATATTCTCTGAAATTAATTCTATAATTATATATAATTGCACTAATTTATACAATTGTTTTATTTCATGACATGTTTTACCGTGAGCATATTTATAGGCACTGCACTTACAATTTCGGAAGAACTGAATGATCGGTCAAGCATCCTCAGAGTTGAAATGATCAAATGACAGATTGATAAGCTACTCAGCAAACGCATATTATTGCGTAAAAATTCGGATGTTTGCGTACAAATTGTTGTATGCGACTGTTCAAGCTTACACAATATCTCGAAATTAAATCTTCGGTCTTTTAACTGGCTGTAACCTATTATACTATTGTCGATCAAGTACATTTCAACAAATTTTACACGTACACCTGCGAGTGCCATATAATGATGTATTTACTAATTTTTAAATATCACATATTGTAAAATGATGCATTTTGATTATATGGAGGTATATTCATATATGAACTTACTGGTTGAGCACTTTGTAGTACTGCGAATGTAAACCTATTATCTTATTATATAATCCATAATGAGTACAAAAAATACTCTATGCTCTGGAAGGAGAGGTCGCTTACCTAATATCGAGATGCATGAATGCTTAATAAGTTGACCAACAGTAGTCTCCTTGATCTTTATTTCTTTTCATTTTAATTAAATTGTATTCGTATGTTAGAACGACCGCATTATTAAAATATGAAATACTACAGCTTCTCACAGATACTTCTCCAATGATTGCTGAAACTCATTTCTGAAGTTTGTCTAAATTAGGAAGAGAAAGTAACATTTTCCACACAATAGAATCCAGTGTAATTCTGGCAATACCAAATATTCTTTTTTTCTGCTTAATAAAGTTTCTGCATTCAGTAAAACTCTGTATTACAAAATAAATCATTGGATTTGGTCTAATTACGACTTTATTTCTCTTCTTCTTTTCTTTTAATTGTTTTGGATCTGGTCAATATCGATGTATTTGAAGCTTATCAAACTTTACACTTTTCTAAGCATAGCTACTGTTTTAGCAATATCTGTAGCTGAAAGAAATGATATTCTTGATTTCCACAACTCGATCCGAAAAATCCACAGTAATACTGCTGCGTTAAAGTGGAGCGATACACTGTCTGAAAACGCACAAATATTCGTTGAGGCTTGTGAATACAACGATCGTTACAGCGCATTGAAACTATACAAAGATGGCCTAGTTATCAACAATGTAGCGAGTGGATTTTCTGACTGGAATTCCGTCATCAAAGCCTGGTATTTGGGAGAAAAGAACTATGACTATAACAATCCTGGCTACACAAGTAAATCCGCAACATTTATATCTATGTTATGGAAAGATACAACAGAAATAGGCTGTTCATCATGTAATTGCAACAATTCTAATACCATACTGTATCAGTGCCTCTATTCACCTAGTATACCATCAAGTGCACTATTCAACAAAGAAGAATACAAGCGAAATATCTCTCCTCCTTCCAAGTAGCAGCTGGTGGTAACACCAAAGTAAAGTCACAGTTGAAGCCTTTATTGGAGTTTTAATTTTCGACTTCTGCCCTAGTCAATCCAAAAATAATAAAAAAATAATTTTTAGAGATTCTTTATTTCATATATAACAACTTGCTACAATGATGTTGAAGAAGCTTGTGAACAAGGGCCATGCCTTACCTTCTGCTGTTAGACAATTCTCTTCCACTTCAATTGCTTTGGCTGGTCGCCAAGGAGGAGGACAACGTAGAAAGGCCGAAAAGAAGTTTGACGTTGACTTTATGCCCAAGTTTGATTTCGATGATCAAACCACCATTGGCCACAGTCTTTTTGAAAACATTAGAGAAGTTCGTCAATACTTGAGAAAAACCGAATTTGAATTACCCAAATTAAATGGTATGGTATAAAAGCAATTTCTGTAGTTTTCCCCTACTAACACCCCCTGGTTTTAGCTTTTGCCAAACCTTTCGAAGCACCTTCAGCCGATCAAATTTTAAGATTCAAATCACACACTTATGTTGGTGAAGGACATCCTGTTGAAAAGAAAGTTGTTTTGAGCGTCAAAGTAGCTGATTTGAAGTTGAGTGACGCTGAAAAGCACAAGTTTTTATTATTGTGTGGACCAAGATACAATGTTAATACAGAGGAGTTGGTTATGTCAAGTGAAAAGTTTCCCCACCGCAAACAAAACAAGAAATATTTGGTTGACGTTTTGAACAAATTAATTAAAGAGTCAAAGGTATAACATGAAGAAAAGCGATATATATAACGATGATCGGATACTAAGAAATGATATGTAGAACTCCAAGGATTCGTTTGCTGATATTCCTCTCGATTTACCAAAGCCCAAGCAAAGATTAGAATTTCCCAAAGAATGGATTAAAGCACCTGCTGCTGTAGAAGTGGAAGCTGCAATTATTGAAGGATCCGTTGCTGCTGCAGATAATAAGCAAGCTATTGACGAAAAGACACTTTAAACAATCAACCCACGTATATGATATTATATTATAGATCAATCAATTCAACAACTCAATCCAAACCTATCTCCACCACACACAAATTTGTACAAAATAAACTCTTTTTTATATAAAATATATGCTGCATATCATGTTTATTTAACAGGTTGGATTGGACAAAGAGGTGGTTAAATCACTCTTTAAAGTCTTGTTAGCGCTCATGATACCCCAATGAGACTCTACTCCTCCTTTATAAGGCTCATCAAAGGCTTCGAAATAAATCATGTCAATGTTCTTTTGGCGAGTCAGACAAAGTACATTTGACAGATATAACTTTTGATTGGCAGGTGAAGCAACACTAATACCAAAGTTTTCACCATCAGAGGGCCAACCAGTTTCGGAAATACGAACAGGTTTTCCCATGGCTTTACCAGTTACAACAGAATTGTAGTGATCAATAAGAGTGACCGCACCTTGCTCGGCAGCGACACCCTCCCAGTAGGGAAAAGCATTCCTAAAAAAAACATTAGTATCTTTAAAAAACCTTTATACAATCATAAATATATCAACATACATCATCAAAAAATCCAACTGAGCAACTACAACAGGAGGGAACTCGTAGTAAACATCGGCTGTGGTAATTTTAATCCCTTTAGGTCTTGCCAATTCACCGACTTTTTTGATGTAATCGGCCAAGGAGTTTTCATCAGTGTCTTTACGATAAAGCACCTCAGAACCAACAATGATAGCATCTACTTTAGCAAAAGACGAACCGCTTTGAATAAGGCTAGTCAAAGCAGCCATTTCGTTTTGAAACGTAGTTGGGGTATCGATCCACATTCCCAGATAAATATTCATGCCCAACTCATTAGCTGCTCTTAAAGCCAAGGCGGCCAAGTTGCAAGTTGACATAGAGAAAGTGCGGACTCGGTTTGTATATTTCTTGATGATAGCAAAATCACTTTTAATTTGCTCATAGGGCGGGCAAGCATTCTGATTAACTCCATAATTAAGCCCGTAAAAGTAATTTCCTGATACGCTTGCGTTACTGCTCGCAGCATATGTAGTGGAAACCAAAGCAACAGCGAGAAAAAGCAATGTCTTCAACATAATAGATTGCTTGATAGATAGAAGAATATTGACCGAGAAGGAAAAAAAAAAGTAGAATGATAGATATACCTTTTTTTTTGAAACCCTAACAAAAGGATCGATTTTAAGTCGGCATGTTTTAACGGTAGGCAAGCGCCAAGAAATTATAGTAAGATGGGTCCATTCTACAGTTCGTTTTTTTTTAATGGATAGCAAGGGGATTTTTATGCTGCTGTGAATATAATGTGTAGTATTGCTTATGGGGGTCGCATGAGTATTTTCTCACTGAATTATATTTCTAATCTTACAGAAAGGTCTTTTGTGTGTAATTGCCATACTTTTCATTTGTTTAACGCTGTAGATAGAAAATTTTTTGAATTGATGGAATTAGCTGTGATTGTGTGGACGCTCATACCATAACTACCTATAGTGCTATGGACATACTGCAATCATCACCTGCAACTACTTAAAAACTTTGAGGCTCTGAAATCTTGGTCAATATGTTTAACAAAATAACTATTCATGCAAATACTTAATCCTTTTTTAGATCTCATCAAAGCTTTATGAACAGAAAAAAAGAGCAATACTAGCCTGTACAGCAAAAAGGATTTATATGATTTGATAACGAAGTTGAGGCGAACTCTGATAAGAAGCATTTAAACTAAAATAAACTTCTTTCAGATCGGCTTGAATCTTTTTTTCTCTCATAATCATCATTAAAACTATCGAAAAGTTATGATTAATAATATAATGCATATTTACATGATATGGATTGCTCTTGTTGTTTACAAATGACTGCACAAGAGTCATTTTTTTCCGTTTTTAATCGGAGATCTCGCCGTTTTTTTTTTTTTTCTTTTTCTTTTTCATTACTGCGAGAAATCGTCTTCCCCTTTTTTTATTTTGTATTTTTTATCCTCAACATGCCTGGAGACAGTATCATTCAAGTTCGATCTGTCACAGTTGACGACGAGAAACATACAACAGAAGTATGCGAAATGATTAATGAAGCATTTAGATCCTCTGAGAGCTGGACAAGAGATAGTCATATCGTTGGAGCAGAGCGCATCTCCCATGATGGTGTAAAAGAATTAATTGATAACAATGGCAAACCTGACACTTTTATGCTCGCTTTCGATAGCAATAAAGTGGTCGGATGTATTGTGATAAGAGAAGATGGTTTACTTTCTATGCTCTCTGTGAGTCCTAAATACCAATCTCGTGGAATAGGTGGGCTGCTGATGAGGGAATCTATTGCGCATATGAAGAATGTTTTACAAAAAAAGATGGCTATTGTTCATGTCTTTCAAAGCAGACCTGAACTATTGATTTGGTACCAACGTCTCGGGTTTGTGGATTATGGTGAAGTTATACCTTTTCCAATTAAAGAAATATTGTTAGTTGACGAAGCACCTATGGTGGTCTTGAAAATGAATTTGTGACAATAAAAGTTTTTTATTTGACATTTGAGTGCCGTGCAAATTCAGGGCCAGATGTATCATTTTTCAAAATTCGTCTCTTCATAAAAGGAATAAAATGACTACTGGTATTTTATTATGGAGACAGCCAAGACAAAAATGACTGATGAAGAAGGAAATAGTGCTATGGACTGGCTTGAGGGGGTTGCTTTTCTCCAATTGAAGACTTTGATTTTTTAAGAGAATATTACGAGAAAGAAATAGAGGATGAGAGTCTTCTGAAGCTGGATGCGTCTTTACAATAGTCAATAAGTTCATTTTGAATGTTTCTATAGATCGAGTGATAAACTTTGTTAGTGCACTACTAAAGGCTAAACATACATGTAAGCTACGCAGCACGAACAGTGGCTATGTGCGCAGATAAATTGCTATTCATTTTTTACTCCTCATTGCTATGTATGGATTTCTTTTAGTTAAGAGACAAAAATACTTCTTTTACCCACTTATGCACCAGAAACTTTTTTATTCTTTCATAAAAGTAATGTTGTCCGAAGAGAGAAAGCATGCCTGTATACCATCAAATGCTGTGTCTCGCTCTCTTCCTCGTTCTCTCCTTCACTCTCTTTTTCTCGTCGTCACAGCATTTCTCTCCCAACTTCTCCTCCGATGGGTGAAGAGGATGTACTAACGTATGAATACTCATTATACGGCTATTTGCTCTGGGATCAGGAAAGCTGAAACTACACTTAAAAACCAACTCAGACAAGGAGAATCTGACTATTAATTTCAAACATAGCATTGCGATGGCTACTACGTAGAAAGTTGTGTTGACAAAGAAAAATTGAAGTGTTCACATTCATGAAAGACAGATTTATAAAACCAAGGTATGTTATTTCAAATAAATAGAGAATATGATACTTTTTCTTTAATAAAAACATGGTACGTTTGTAACTCGCAGTTACGAACATTGCAGATATATTTGATCCCAACTTTGACGAGGTCAGTAATCTATCATTGATGGCAAAAAAATTACATCAAATTCTGTACAAGGGCAAGCGTGACCCCGAAGTATTTATAGTTGCTTTCGTGATGGAAATCTTTTTGAATTCTTGTTTTGTAGAAGGTTCCATATTTGAAGCAGAAGTCAGTTACTCCACTATATTATTATCTGGCCTTTAGTTGACAGTATATTATTTCTCTGCGGCAAATATTGTGTTTCAAGGAACTCCCAAGAAGAAACACGCGTGGTAATAAACAGGTGCACACCCACTCTCTTCGATGGCATACACCTGGAGTTGCTAATCCTAGAAATGTCAGTGAGAGATCTAAGCTTATGGAGTTTATGAATATGTTAATGAAGGACTAGATAGAATAAACAAGTCTATTTGTAATCCTTTATCAAAAACGATGGGAAGATATATAAGAAAAGAACATTAAATTTTGAATAAAAATCTCATGTGTTCAGGTGAATCACTACCAATGAATCAGAGTTAATTTACATGACAGTATGTAAAAGTAAAATAAGTCGGATACGTACGTAATGTAGGCTAAATATACAAGTACAAAAGCAGAGTTGTAAACACGTAGTTGTGACGATTAGATTTGGAACTTTTGTTTTTTGAGAAAACACTAATGGAAAATAGTTGTACCAATGCTCACTTTTCTAAATCTTTTGATCCGATTGTCTTTATGAGAGGAGCTTATAGTAGAACATGATACGCTCCTCTGATTTGTCTAAAACCAATTGGATCATTGAACCATTTTGAAAACTATCCAAGTCATAAGAAATGATTTGAGCGTTAGAGAAACCCTTCTTCTTTTTCAATAGTAATTAAAGATAGACTACATTTTCCTGTTGAATACATACAGAATTTCGCTCTGCATTCAAACTTTAAATAAGAGAGTGATACATTTTACGTTTACATCCCCCCTCCCCCTCTCCGACCGACTTTTCGGAATTCGAGGGTTTTTTACGATAAATACTTGAAGCTTTTTCAACTACTGTTACACACTTGTTGTGTTTCAGATCGCAGTGGTCAGGAACATCACGGAGATCAATATTTGCTTAAACGGCATTAAAAAAATAAAGAATGAGTAATAGTACGTCAATGTATTCTTTTTTAAGAAATTTAGGCCTTACCCTGTCCATTCGTACCAAAAAGTAACGATGAAGTTTTGTTTCTTCTAGTCTCCTGAGGAATCAAATGTTAGCTAAAGAGCTCTGCAATTGTGCTCCGCATAGCATACTTTTCAATTGATATATTTGATCAAAAAGTTTTGGGTCACTTGACAAGTTACTTGCGACTCACACGAGAATTGAATACCAGAGATCAAAAAAGTGTGCATGGCGGGTTTCCGTAGTCTTTATTTTGCGAATAGACACAACATAGCTGACAGGCCGAAAATTCGGCGCAATAAAAAATCTTTTTTTTCGGAATCGTATCCATGTTCTAGAAGTACTATAGCAAAGTATGACCTTTTGTAGGGTGGCATTCGTTGTATAGACGATTAAACTATAAATAAATGCAACAAAAAATGGCTACCTAAAATGGTTGATTTACTCTACCAAAAAGAATCCTACTTGGTTGACCATATGCCTCGTTTAGTATACGTATTTTGTAAAAAGTTGATTTGGCTACATCCACGTAACCTGGTTTATACATAGCATACGTAGTTTATACTGTCATCCACAACCACTGCTTACTGTTCTATCACATTATAAAATAAATCTTTGGCATTGCTGTAAAGCTAACGATTGCGTATTCTCAAAGAAGATGGTCCATCATCTTATAAATGCCATACAATTAAGTAAATTTGGTGATCTGAGAACATCCAAGGTCCGATAAAAAAAAGTATTTAATTCACAGATTTTTTAGGTTTTGCCTTTTTTTTTTTCTTCCAACTTTATCCAAATTGAAGTCTCATATAATTAAAATGGTTCAATCCACTATTTGTGTCCGAGTTGTACGCCCCAGTGATTTGAAATATGCAAGCGAGGCTACTACAGTCGTCAACAATGCCTATCGATCCGAAGGTGGCTGGACCACTGAAAAAGATTTCGTGGGTGGATTACGCTGCACAGAGGAAGATATGACTGGATACATTAAGGAAAACGGAAACCCCAATACACTTTTACTTGCTTTTGAAGACGACAAGGTGGTGGGCACAGTTCAAATTCAACCCTCCCAATCTGTCAAGGAAGAAGCTGAAGTTGGTCTCTTCTCCGTTTCGCCTTTTCATCAATCCCGAGGTATCGGGGGTAGACTTATCCGTCAAGCAATGGAAGAAATGACTCGATTAGGCTTTAATACCGCTACTATGCATGTTTTAGAAAATAGACCTGAAATTCTCGGTTGGTACAAGAAACTGGGGTTTGCAGAAACTGGTGAGCGTGTCCCTTTCCTTTGGCCTGAAATGTTGAAAATCAAAGACCTTCACTTTTTGACTTTGAAGAAACCTTTGGCTTAAACTGAACAAACCCGAATACATACTCAATTTAGAAGTCACGGCTATTTGTAATTATTTTGTCTGAGTTACTCCATTTTACCTTGTAATAAACGCACTGTCAATATGACTCTTATGTTTGAGATAAGTTTCAAACTATCAGTTTTAAACCAATTGGTTTTTTATTTGAGAGATTGGGAGGGAGAACGTTTAATGTACGCTACAAATAAAAAAAGTTGCTAAAAGTTAGTAAGGTTGTATCAATTGTTAGAAAAGACTGCATTTCGAGACGTAAAAGTCTTTCCTCTTATAACATGAAGAAAACGAAAATTACGCTCGTGTCATTTTTAAATTGCTTTGATTATCTACTTGGAAGGATAGAGGGTTTTTTGGCAATTGTTCTCAAACCGAATCGCCCAAGCCGAAATGATCGGAGTTTACGATAAATTGTCGCCACTTGACTTTGGCCACTGTTTTCACGAAAACCATCAAACCCTCAGGTTCGCTTTAATTTGTTTTTTCTCTTTTTTTTTTTAATAACCTTTCGAAATGACTGACAATAATAAACCACTTCTCGACACCGAAGAACAACATGAAGAAGAGATTAGCCTTGTCTCAGCTTCAGCTGCTGACAATAACACTTCTTATAAAGAGGTTGCAATTGATAAAGATGTTGTAAACACTGACTGGGATGAGCAACCTGCAAAGAAGCCACATCCTCTTTCCTCTTCTATTGTTGTTGAAGATTATGACGCAGACCCTTGGGCTCAACCTGAAAGTGCTTTATTGGACGAAACAGACACTCTTCAAGTTGGACAAGTTCCAACCGTGGCAACGACTACCGTATTTGATGATATTGACGAAAATAACAAAGCTGAAGCTGTGAAACAAGAATATCAGGATGACGACACTTCCGCTATTAAAGTAATAATTTTTACTTATTTCATGATTTAGAAAGAGAAAGACTTATATTCTTCTCCATAGGGATTTCAAAACTTTCAAGATACCGATAAGATTGAAGACTTGAAAGTGAGTGGAAAGCTCCCGGAGTGGTTGACTGGTGAACATTTTACTATTGGACCAGGAACATATGATATAAAGTATAGTCGCAAAGTAGAGATTGACGGTTTACTTCAAAATGCCACAGCTGTTTATACCTTTGGTCATTGGTTTGATGCTTTGCCTTTAGTTAACCGTTTTGACTTGAATGGTTCTAGAAATACAATCACTTATCGTAGTAGATTAACAAGTAAACGTTTGATCGAAAAAATCCGTGATCATCATGGTTATGCTCCCCCTCATCCTGCAGGCTTATATATGTCCAATACAAACCAAACTGTCCTCTCAAAAATTCTAAACAACTCTTCTAAGCCAAACAAGAAAGCAGATGCTGAACCGTGTGGTGCACGTGTATTAACGGATATACCTGGATTGGATGGAAGACTTTTTACTCAAAACTATGCAAATCATGTAAGCATTGGCTCCTTTATTTTTTGTGCTTAAATTCTGTCATTAATTTTACTTTATTAGATTCAAGAATTAGATCCATTTGATTTAAAGCCCACTCGCTTATTGGCTTGGAATGAGATCAACCCTTTGTTTAAAGGTTATAGTTCCTGTCCTAATGGCCAATATGACTCTCGCACTGGAGAATACATTAACTTTACTTTGGAAGTTGGTTATCAATCTGTCAAGTATAATTTCTTTTCTATTAGCGATAAAAATCCCAAGGGTTCGATTATTGCATCTGTTACTGCTCCTATGGCTTACGTTAATACATTTTCTATCACCCCCAAGTATATCATTTTTGTAAGTTATTGTTTGATTCTCGTCTTTATAAAAGTATGTTCATCCTGTATTATCTTGTAAATTTAGGTTATTTGTCCCATTCTCGCCAATGCAGGTGGTGTAAAGTATAACTGGAATGAAAGTATCATGGATTCGTTCTCTTTCAAGTCCTCGGAACCTACTTTATTCTACGTCATTTCGCGAGAAAAAGGAGACGTAGTCGCAACGTATCGTTCTGATCCTTGTTTTGTTTTCAATCATATTAATGCTTTCGAAACTGAGGGAAGCGATACTGTTTATATTGATATGGTTTGTTATCCAGATGATACGATAGCACGTCAATTAACTACCGAATTTTTGCGAAACCCCACAACAATGAAACCATCACGTTTGCTGGCCTCTGAAATCAGAAGATATCAATTAGCTAATATTGGTGAAGAAAACTTGAGTTACTTAACAAACAACACCTTGATTCCATCGAAAAACAGCGTTTCCACTCGTATAACATCAGTATTTGGACTCTTCAAAAAGGCTCCGTCGCCAGCTGCTGCTGATAATTTGGAATATGGAGATAGCAATAATGGCGTTGGACAATCAAACAGGTGGTATTCTTGGATGCCTGTAGCTTCATTTGACAAAAGAGTACAACCTTCCATCGAATTACCCCAAATCAACCCGAAATTTAAAATGTACAAGCATACAATCATGTATGGTCTTGGATTTTCTGCTTCAAGTTCACTGAAGGATGGTGCTATCTGGGATAGTATTGTTAAAGTTGTAAGTAATGCAGTGATAAAAGAAGGAGTGATACCTTTTTGCTAATTTTCGCCTTTCATGTCGTTAGAATGAGGATAAGAAGCAAGTGGTTGCATCGTGGCATAAAGACTTTTGCTACCCTAGCGAAGCCTTGTTTGTGCCTAGACCATCTATTGGCCCTGAGGATGAAGTAGGCGAAGACGAGGGTGTACTTTTAAGTGTGGTTTTAAATTCCCAGAAAGCGACATCCTTTTTACTTGTTTTGGATGCAGGAACTTTGGAGGAATTGGCTACTGCTGATCTTGAAAGACTTGTTCCTTTAAGTTTCGCTCATGGTTCTTGTAGACTCCGTGAAAATTAATTTTATGTATTTATTTTGAGTTTTGATTATAACACATCCAATAAATCTCAGAGGGAGTTTATGCAAATTCTCCTTATGTAGCTACTTTTCAAAAAAAAAAAAAAACGAATATTCTTGACCTAAAATACGCTTTTTCCTTTATTTTTCTATTCACGTTTAAGAAAGTCGCTATACGACGTACGAAAATGCATCATATATTAATGAAAGCTTTGCGACATGAAGTTACGTTCATCTTTTACGTATTCTGGAAACCGCTTATTTCATCGTGCAATAAAATAAACAAGGAGAATATTCTACACTGATGTACAAACAATTTGTATCACAAACAAAAATTCTCGACAAAATAACCTTTACAAGGATAAAAGAAACATAGTTAGAATAGTATTACCATGTAAGATTCACCCGACATCAGCATAAAATACACATATCGTTTCTCCAACCAGAACTTCTATCAATCACTCGTGAACTGTACGTATCACTCTCAAAGATATTTCCATTTTGACAAGAACTCCACTTTCGTATTGTATTTATAGAAACTGTGGCTGGTTCCTTTTAGGCGCATTTTAGAATAAGCTTTTTTCGTTTAAGCTACAAAATCTAGGTGATTTAGTTAAAATACCTTGAATGTTTCAAGTTACCGTATAAAACTACCACGCCATCATTATTACATGCTGATCTCTCAACTATTCAGTATCGTTTTTTTTATTCCATACGCTATTTTAGGTGTAAAACGTAATGTGTAACCAGAATACATGGCGAAATATTAAAAAATTATCATGTTGTATTACTCCTTTCTGAATAATGCTTTCTGCCCTTCTTTTCTATATAATTAGTTGTGAGATCATCAGAATAATGATTGGATCTAACCAACATATAGAATATTACGCACCAGACTTTATTAAAGCTTCCCGTGCATGCATAACAGTGCCAAGCTCGTTTACTAAAGTTACACGTAAAAGCTGAACTGATAACTTGCGTTTCTCATATGCCCTTCCCTAGCCGTCAGTCAGATCAACCTTTCAACTTCGATCGTTACATAACTTTATAATCCTTCTGTAATTTGAAATAGATGACGAGATATATGTGGCTAATAAAAATTGAACTTTTGAGCCAGAAAATGCGAGTTTGCACCTTTGGATCTGTTCCACTTCTAATTGCTTTGGTTCCTTTTACATTTTAAAGTGCGACTGTGCGACGCTCTTAATGCGTCATTTTAAAAATGTACGACAGCTTATTTTGGCAAACACTGTACAATGAATCATCGTCATGTTTTGGTAATTGCAAATCCTTTTTCCATATAAATAGGTGGAATAAAACTCTCCAAACATTTTTTCTTCTTTTTTTTTATATTAAACATAAAACTTTAAAAATGGCCTTCACTGCTTCTGATATCTGTAAAATTATTGCTGGTAAGTTGTTTGAATACGAAGAAAAGTATATACACGTTTGAGGAATTATATGTTGAATAAAATCATGTCATAGCCGTCATCTTACCTCCTCTTGGTGTCTTCTTGGAAAGAGGTTGTACTTGTGATCTCGCTATCAATATTGCCTTGACTTGTCTTGGTTTTATTCCTGGAATTGGTAAGTACATGCAAATAAGAGTTAAAAGAGTAAACGACCGTGATAGAACGTAGTGTTCTGACCTATATATTCATAGTCCACGCACTCTACATTATTCTCAAGTATTAACCTTAAAGGCGCGTATTTCAACATCTCAATCAACAAACACATTACTCTCTTCATAATATTTTCCAAATCTCATTTGTTAATTAATAAAATAAATCCATAATTACGTTCAATCTTTATTTTTCACGGAAAATTAATATCGTTTGTTTCGATCCCGCCCGAACTTTGAAATTTATAGTTTATTGATGCTTTGTATGCTGCCTCTGTATGCGATGCCTAGGCGGGTCACCTTTTCTATGCAGTACATAACACTTACCAACATGAAATTTATTGGTGACTAGTTCCAACAACCACCTGATGACTTGGATTTACTATCCTGAATAGACGCTTCATCGTACGTGCATGATACATGAATTACATTTTATTATTACTACTTATTTTCATATGTCTAATTCTATATCTGCCAAAAAGATGGCATCTCCCAGTATATTTTTTACATTTTCAGCCAACATGATACATTTAGATTCCGGCTGCTCTGCAGTGGTGAGATTTTTTGGCCGTTGAGAATCTATTGAAGTACGTGCAGTCGATGTATTGCCTTGTTCGATTGGTAGCCAAAATGACGAAGATGATGTTAAATGATGCTTATTATTAAGTTTTGTTGAATTTATTGAGCTTGCTATAGATAAAGGTGAGCCTACTTGCAATCTTTTTACCTCTTCCTCATCAACTATTATTACCCCTTGCTCCTTTTGCTGTTGATCCGGGATTTCTATCCTCTGCTGCTGCTGTTGTTGTTCAGCAATGTACCAGCTCCCATTGCTATTACGTTTGTTTTTATTGGCATTTTTGGAAGTTTTTAGTTTGGAAATAGTAGTGAACCAGCTTTGACGATTTTGATGTTTGTTGATCTCGTAATAATCACTACAGCTGGAGCTGTGTCCAAGCGTTGAACACATACTGTTTAGAAGGTCGTCTTCGATAAGTAATTTGGAAGAAGGTGCTCTTTGAAGTAAGACTGGCATAGAGCTGTTATTGCTGTAAAGTGAAGCTACCAGCGCCTCCTTTTTTGTAAAGGTCAAATTTTGTTTTGATTCAGAAACTATATCCTCTTTGTGATTAAATATACGCGATATACGATTCAAAAGCTTTGACTTTTTATGTGGCATATCGTGTGATATTAAAAGTTTGTGTACAAAAGAAAAATAAATAGGAAACAAAGGATAAAATGACTTCGTTTTTATTTGGCTATCGATTTTAATATGAATTGTCATCTCAACATGCATCAAGGCGTAATAATATATGTATATACATACACTTGAATCTCAATTTGGTTTCATTTCCCAAAATAACATTTCATACATACCCCTTCTTATGTTTACTTTCGGTACTACCCAGGATTGATGTATTCATACATGACACTATATTGAATGATTCTTCACATTACATGCGCTTCTACGATTAGTAGTTTATGATATGAACCATAATCTATACAATTGTTATACATTGCATTACTATATTAATAGATTTATGATATGTATACTTCGAGAAAAGAGGAAGAAAGGAGGGTTTGAAAATATTATGCAAAAAAGGGATATCCCTACTCTAATTATTTTATCTGGCTAAACCACATGAAGTGAGTTATTGCCACCTATTAATTGCTCAGACGCTCATGACAAAATTAAGGAGCTACGTTTTATCCTTCTTCGCACTAGCGGAATTCATTTAGCATGTCAAACTATTAGCGGTTGCATATTTGAATATTCTTACTTTCCTCTGCGTCAATACTATGCTCAAACAATAAGAATATATTCAGCCATACTAAACCTAACTGTAAAATAAACTCCCAAAGTGGCGCAAGATACGGTAAGAACGATAGTGTCTAGCTGAATACTCGTCTATCGACTACGTAACTGAAAGGGAGATCAGTGCTTTTGAAAGTACCTTCTACGAAAATCGATATATTTATATGTAAATGGAATGTATTACATATTTTATAGCAACAGTGCTCTTATAAAGGTATTATGTATTTTGATTGAATGTACTTGTTAACTGCTACTTTGACTAAGCTCATTTAGTGCAAACAAAATTATAATTCAAGCCATCGTTTTCTTTTTCACATTGAAAAGACCTAGGGCCTAATATTCTATAAAAGAAGTCTCGAAATTCCTGGTTCAACAAGAGATTGCGCAGCTTTCACATCGCTTGTTCGTACTCGAATGCAAAGCAGATGCTACTTGCATACATACAAAACATTGGCCAATCATGTTTTTAGTTTTTCTCTGCTGCTTCAAGTAAGTAGATGACTTCTAATTGCCATAATGATGCCACCTGATTTGGAAGAAATGAGTCTTTGAAGGACAGATATTAAAAAAAAAAATTGACTTGACAGTCGGTTTCCAGCACGTTCATTGCGAAACTGTAAGGGTTCATTTGAATAGTACATCTATAATTAGATTTGATACAAACAATGACTCTGCATAATAAATAAATGCGTCATCACCGTAAACATTTCCACTTGACACAATGAGCTTGATTAATGGCATTCTATCAATCAAGTCAGTAATAACCATCTTCATTTCACTCTTTGTTTACTCTGTGATGTTCATACAGGAAAGCGATTGGGCTCTTAAAAGTAGAAGGAGTTTACATAGTAAATCACCCATATGTCTTATCAAGGATGATCCCTTCTCTGATATTGAAATTTTGGATGGGCTATCTTTGAATTTATAAAATCGTTTAAACAGTTTGTAGTGAGGCGGCGGATTGCAAACCCACTCCAGGTGCGAGCTTTGACCCCCCAAAGAAGCACGCGTCCTTATATCCCAATATCTTAAGCGGCTAATACAGCACCTTATTCAGAGCAGATAGCCTTGGTAGATGAAACTTTTGGCCAAAAATAAAAAGACTAAAAAAAACTTGCATAAAAGTTAGCAAAACATCACAGCTTGATCCTTTCGCGCTAGCTTGGATATGAAGGGACTGTGATTGGTTCAATGACTTTTGCCATGTTTGGATATTTGTCCGCGCCAAGTCATTTTTCTTATCACACGCAGGTCTAAATTCAAAATCGTTTGCTCAACAACTGAGCACAACTAAAGACACTTTATCTGGCAATTACAAGAGTAACGGCAATACAGTCTTAACTCTAGTTTTATCATTGGCATTTATCACCAAGATACCCAAACCCATTAACTAAGAGCAGTGCGATTTCTATCATTTGTCAGGATTTGGATAGTCTGTATGCTATATTTATCAGTGTCAGTAAAGTTAAGAAACATATGCAAACGCGCAAGAAATTCTTGAAAGATTGGCAAGAAGTAGAAAGGAGTGAAGAGATCTGAATCTGGGACTGACACTGCCACTTTGTACCTTTTTAAAGAGAGACACTTAAGGACATGTTTGAGTATCCACAAATGCTATATAAGAGTGATAGGTACTAGACATCGAACAGAAGATTAAAAGCTACGATTATTTATGCATTCTGATACTCCACCCATTAAAAAAATTATACATAGAAAGTAGAGATGTAGATCAGCAGCAAGTTAGTTCAAGCACCGTCGTAGATATCATTGAGGAGTCAAGTTTCATCGAACTCACAGGATATGATGGGATAATTTACAATATACATACCAAAAAAAAATCATTGTAGGCGTTCATCCGTTTCCTTGAAAAATAAACATTGCATATATTCCACGTTAGTCCACTATCAGGCAGGCTCATAGGACAACAATATAATAGAAAAGAGAGTGTCTAGAAACTCACAGAAACATCTGACATCACCAAATTAAACCACTTTTTGTTTTTTTAAATTTTTGAACATTTTAACTATAAACATAAACAGCCCTTTCATAACATCATCAAAGAAGCATAGCTATCAAATGATTCAAGGTTTATACATTTCATCATTGATTGTTACACGGTAAAGAAAAAAAGTAATTGTAACACAGACTCGAAAAAAAAAACGATCGGCTTTATTCTTTTTCCGTACAGCTTTACAATGACGACAAAAAAAAATACTTTGCATTCTCGATATTTTTTCTTTTCTCTTCCTTTTACCTCTTTTATTTTAATTTTACACACACAAAATACCACACTATGAGTTGGAAGGTAACAGCTTGTAAAGGTTGATTACTTTGCACATGATTTTAATAGCAAGACAAATAGGGTTTACAAAAAGCTGTCTCTCGATTACCATATCAGATATTATCTAAAAAGAGTGAAGGTAAATTGACTACTTTTCATAAGAACGATGACAGTTAAGGAAAATAAATTATTAACTGGGAATTTTTTATAGGAACCAAGGATCCAGAGTATTTGCAGTTAGAAAAGGTGTTTAATGACTTTTCTAAACTTGTTGATGTTCTCGCTCAAGATGCAAGAATTTTTCGTGATAGTATAGCTGGTATGTTTCATAGTTTACGATTTGCGGAAAAAAAAAGGAGGACAATGAAGTACTAATCAATGGCCAAAAAAAAAGCATTATTATCTAATCAAGCAGCTATGGCACAATATTTGAGCGCTATATATGATGCCAGCATCGGAACAGAAGCAGCTGAAGGAGCGGTTCAAAAGAGATTTCAACAAACGCAAGCATACCAATTACAATCAGTAAATGATGCTGAGGCAGCAATGGCTTACTGTCGAGATGAAGTGTTGCCAGAATTGGTATGATAAATGGAGAGATTATGCGTGTATATGATGAATTATATATCTCATTAATCTTGACGTGTCCTGTAGGACGTTGTGGATCGTGACGTTGTGCGACCATTATTAGAATTATCAGAGATACAAAAGACTATTGCAAAGACCATGCTTAAAAGAGATCATAAGCTGATTGATTTTGATAGACATCGTATTGCTCTACAAAAACTTCAAAATAAGACAGAGAGGAGTTTTAGTGAAGAGAAGCAAATATTTAAAATTCAATCTCAATTGGATACAGCCACACAAGATTACAACTACCTGAACGATATGTTAAAGTCTGAATTACCTCGCTTCTTTGAGCTCAAGTCCAGTTTCATACAACCTGTTTTTGAGAACCTTTTCAACATGCAATCCCGTATATATGGAATGATTTATGCGCGTTGTTTTGAATTATTGAATCAGAATTTAGAAGCATTTATCACAAATACAATGGGTATTGAGGAGGGTTACAATTGGAGAAAGCAACAACGGGATGTCCGCGCTGAACTTGAAAATATGGATTTACTAAAGTCGGGCGGTAAAGCGTGGTTAGCAGTTTCTGGAGGTGCTAATAGTTCAAGATTGACTTTACAAGAACGTGCAGCTATCAAACAACAAGAAGCATTAGGTATTGCAGCTGCCCCTACTGTGCCTGCTATTGAGTATGGTGGTGCTGGCATGAGTAAAGCAAATGAAGCTTATGGAAATGCTAATAGTTACGAGCCACAATCTCCTCCCCCACCTGCTTATGCACAAAATACATATCATGCTTCTCCGAACCATCAACAGCCGAAATTTGTCGTCGCATTATATGATTATGCTGCTCAGGCCGAAGGTGATCTTAGCTTTAAAAAGGATGATAGAATTGAAATTGTCCAAAAGACAGCTGATACGAATGACTGGTGGACAGGTAGATTGAATGGTATAACAGGTGTATTTCCTGGCAATTACGTACAAGAATTTTAATACTTTTACAAAAATAAAGTCAATTTGTTCATTAAAATTTTATTTTATTTTTTTCATCATGTTTGTGTTTATATATTGTGTGTGTGATTTGAAACAAGAAAGCAGAAAGAGAAAGAAAAGAGATTGTTTGAAATAGAGGACAAATTTGGAGGAGAAGAGTTCATAGTGGATGGTGTAATAAAAAAATAGTCATAACAAATATAAGGAAGAAGATAAATTAAAAAGATCAAGAGTGTGTACGTAGGAGGACGCCAAATTTCCTATTAGTAATAGGATGGATGATAGAATTGAAATTGTCCAAAAGACAGCTGATACGAATGACTGGTGGACAGGTAGATTGAATGGTATAACAGGTGTATTTCCTGGCAATTACGTACAAGAATTTTAATACTTTTACAAAAATAAAGTCAATTTGTTCATTAAAATTTTATTTTATTTTTTTCATCATGTTTGTGTTTATATATTGTGTGTGTGATTTGAAACAAGAAAGCAGAAAGAGAAAGAAAAGAGATTGTTTGAAATAGAGGACAAATTTGGAGGAGAAGAGTTCATAGTGGATGGTGTAATAAAAAAATAGTCATAACAAATATAAGGAAGAAGATAAATTAAAAAGATCAAGAAAAAAAAAAGAAAAAGCGGAGCATATTTGTTACTACGGAAACAATGAAAGATGGAGGGTATAGATGATTTTGGTTGGGTTATATACGTAAGTTTTTGTTGTGGCGAGGTGATATAAGGTTCTATAAGTATGCTTTCTTAAACAGAAGGAGGTAAGACATGATTGACAAATCTTGCGAGTTCAGCAGAAGTTGAACATTTTAAGAGTCTGCTTTGAACATGAGCTTCAATTTCCTATTAAAAAGGTTAGTCAGTAAAGAATGCATACATATATCGAACTCAGATAGAATGAAAAACACTTACGGAAAGAACGTCTTTAGCGGTCGGTCTTGTGGCAGGTTGCTCATCCAGTAACCAAGCAACTAAACCACGCATATACATAGTAGGGTAACTGTAAGTGAATGTAGGACTTGGCTCAGACAAAATGGTATGGAATAACTCCATTTCATCTTTGACAAGATAATGGGGAGGAACACGGTCCATCATTTCAATGACGGTAATACCAAGTGACCACATGTCAATTTTTTCATTATAGTTTTGTTCCCGAATCACTTCGGGTGCCATCCATTTGCTTGTACCCAGTCGGTCACGATTACGTTTAGTCGTACGAGTAGCCAAACCAAAGTCAGCTAATGAGTGAAAAATCGAAAAAAAAATGGTAAGTTTTCTTGAACAGAAAAAAAAAAACGAAATAGTAAAATATACACATACCAAGCTTCACTTCACCATTCCAGCCTAAAAGCAAGTTTTCACATTTAATATCGCGATGAATGAAATTTTTGCTGTGGAGGTAATTTAAAGCCTTCAAGGTTTCACATGCGATATGAATAGTATGCTCTTCAGGAATACCTCTTTGGCATAAAACGGCAAAGACTGAGCAACGTTGCAAATCCATTGCCATCCATACATCGTCACGCCAGAGGGTGACTTCACGAAGACGAATAAGATTTGAATGGCCAGAAGACATTATACGAAGTTCACGTACAATAGCTGCTCTATATTCACGATCGGGGTCTAATCTGCATCTTTTAATAGCTAAATGGTGTAGATTGTTTTTCTTGTACTTGTGAGTAACACGAACTACCGATCCATTCACACTAAAAATTTATTTTGTTAGTCATGATCATGAAAAGGAAAGAGAAATGAATATTTGAACATACCCAGTTCCTACTTCTTTAAATCCTGAGTATTTATTTCTAGGATCAAGATTGGAAACTTGGATTTTTTTAGGTGATAGAGCTTTACGGACTCTTCTTTCGAACTCATTTTCGGCCGAACGAATTAAAGGAGGTAATTGCGGTATTTCTGTACTAGCACCAACAGGATACCAAGGCTTTTCGGATATGCGGTTAGTTGTAGGGTATTCACGTAAATTATATTTTTTCTGTTGCTCAACATCTGGCTTGAGAAAACAATCAGGTCCAAATACATTTGGTATCTCGTAGCATCCAGGAGGACGCCAAATTTCCTATTAGTAATAGGATGGTAGTGTTAATAAAAAATATATAAAATATTAAGGAGATAATTTTTATTACCTTGCCCATAGCATTGCTGGTTGTAGAAGTAGTCGAATAAATAGAAGAAGAGCGTCTATTAATACATCCAGTAGATCTTCTCTTTAATGTCATATCAACTACTGTCATCAAGTTGTTCGTTCCAGTAGTTGTTAAAGATTTCGATTTACGAAGTTGTTGCTTTGGTGAAGCAGAGGAGGATCGTTTTTCAAACATATTGTTATTGCGCTAAATATTTAGAAATTCGTTAAACGAGAAGTACATAAAAAGTGGTGAAATATATTTATATAGAAAAAGTATTTACACTTTTTTCTTGATTTTTTGCAGTAGCAAGAATGTGTTTTCCAAATTTATTATTGTTCGTTGTTGATATATGAAGCATTTTATAATTTCATGAAAATAGAAGAAAGGAAGAGAAGAGAAAGAAAGAGAACAGAAAGAAAATAAAAAGTTTTTTTCTCAGCTTAATTTATATCTGTATAAGATCACAAAAAAAGACAGGTACCACCATATGCCATTTTTTGCACTTAATATCTTTCGGCTTTAAACAGTTAAAATATATCTACTTTATCACCAATCAAATATCTGGATTTTTTATTGTTTGTTGGAACCAAGTTAAAAATATAACAGATAAGCACGTTTTCTACCAATAAATTATTTGTCAATTACTTCTAGCAAACAAGTGTAATACGAAATCATTGATGAGAAAAAACGTGGTTATCCGTTTGATAATATTACAATATGTTATTGAATGATTAAACGTGGGCTTGTACAACTTATCTCTTGTGTTCTTGATCGTCAACTAATACTAAACCGCTTCTTGTTTATTTATTGTTCCAAGTAATTCGCACAAGTGCTATGAGAGTACATAAAAAAAGTGTTTGCGATCCACATACCAAGTCCAATGACTTTTTCTTGCCTGTTGATTTTAATTAACAAAATGAGCTTCGCAAACTGTGACCTTCCTTTCACATGTAGTGCTAAGAACAAAAATCCACATGGCATTTTGTATTATCTATTGTGTTGTCTGTGCTTCGATTCATTCCATTCCCCCATCGGTTATTGCCTCGATATGGCTCCTTTACACATGCGACAAATTAATTTATCCGCTTGTGAAGAAGCCCTTGTGGCAAATAAAAAAAGCTATTTTTCTCTCACACCTGCTCATAAACACCACTTTAAAACCACAGTGAATAATAAATAGAATCCTTGTAAAATAAAATGTGTTTACAAGCTTTAGTAAGTCACTTGTTCTGCTGACGATTACATTTGTTATCCCTTTATATGTGCTGAAAGCAAGCAAGCAAAGTTCCTATTCAGGGCAATAAAACTCGTTTTTTTTTTTTTTTTTTAGCCTTGTCGTTTTTGGGATTGAACAACTACAGTTTTGAGTAAGTGGTACAGGTTTTATCATCTTTTGACCGGACAATAATATACGTCAGGTCCATGGCAAGAAATCACACTACAGACTTTAAATAATCTCAACAAGGATTTAGGACACTTATAAAAGTCTTTTCCTCTCTTTTGTAAAGTAAGGGTGATCGCAAAGGTATGACTTTTTCAAATACCCTACTTTTATTTCAAATGTATTCATGCACACAGACCTTCGGTACTGCTTACACCAGTAAGAAATTCACCATTGTATATCATTATTGTTTATTTTCGGAACCCATATATCAAGTAATGAAGGCAGAAACAATAACACCCAATGTGGAAAAAACAAATGTGTAGACCATTCATAGACGAAAATCAGTCAACTACTACATAATTTAAGTTCAAGCAGTAAACGTATGAATGCTTTAGCAATTTATTTATTTTTATATATTATTCAAGTCTCTCTTGACACTTCTCGGTAAGTATTGACGTTTCCTTGTATGACCACTAAAATGATGTTTATTGTCTTGCTTACTCTCTTCAGTATTGACAGAAGCATTGTTTGCATCATTGCCAACTTTAGAATCCTGTTCAATATCCGTGTTGGTTGACCATGGAAGGTCGACGGTTCCATGACCGGATGAGTGAAGCTCTGGGTGTTGTCTTGATTCTTTACTGCGATTCCAAGAATCCTGACCAATTGGGTAACCTATTATTTCTTATAAATATATGTACATCCTTCCATATTACAACCTTTGATGTACTTTACCTGTGGAAGACATACGATGAGAAGATAAGATAAAAGAAATGTGGAAGATGAAGTAAAGTTGCGAGTGTGTGAAAAATAATGCAAAAACCCGAGCATTATTTATACCTTTTTTTATTTTTTTAAAAAAAAATACCCAATGGAAATGTTTCATTAAGCTCTCTATACTAATCTAACTTTACCATCCCTCAAGTAGCGCTTCACGTCATTATAACGCAAAAATATTATATCGTCTTTTTCAAACAGTACTTCATCCTCTTTGATTTGGACATGTCCTAGAGTTTGTATCACCTTTACAAACACCGGTGTATCGAAATTTGGTTCAACTACCATGTTCAAATCACCTGTCACTTCATCCTGTCTATGCTGTATCTTTGGTAACTGATGTAAGAACGAATCGTGATTGTGTGCTTCGATCAATTCTTGATATCTCCTTGCGTATATAACTTCTTGGGGTGATAGTAGCTCATCCGAATTTTCTTGACGTAAAATGTACAGTGTGTATTTCTCAATCTATCAAAGAATTTTTTTTAAACAATAAATCTATTTAAGCCCCAATAACCTTCTCTTACTTTGGATAGTCTGACTCGTAAATAACTTTTCAGCAGAAATTTGATTCTTTCAATTTCTGTTTGATATATCATACCAGCGAATTTGTCTTCTACTTGATCCATGACGAACTCGGCCTACTCAGATATTAACTAAACTCGTCTGATTGTGATTAAAGAGATTCTCATACCTGCTTTTCAATGGCTGCGATTAAGGGCTCCACTAGAGATCGTTCGTATGGTAGTAGCTCAGGAGCGTTGCGTTCGTTCATCCACACTTCTGTTAATTGAGGTATATTCTTTGCCGCTGATATTCCTAAAATACCAGCCTCTTCGTACAGTGCACGGCGTGGGGCCAAGAAGCTAGGATCCTCTTGCGTTGAGTCATCGTAAGGGTTGTTTGAGTATGAATGGAAGCTGCTAGAATATAAATTTGACTCGGGATCTTCACCGTTTAACATATTGTTTGAAATTGGTCAATTGGTCAAAGCTTCTTTAATAATAAAAAAGGGTTGGACTTGGACGTGTAGGAAACACAGTTGGTCGCGATTTTGTTCAAAAAAACAAATTCAATTCCAGCTGTAGAGTTCCTCGCCCAGCCATCGTTGCTCATATTGAAACTCCGCCCGCAATGAGCGCAAAAAAGAATATTAGTATCTGTGGGGTTTGAACCCACGCCCTCTATCGAGGAGGGGATCTTAAGTCCACCGCCTTAGACCACTCGGCCAAGATACTATTTCATGACTGCGAAATTTTTAAAAACACTATATTTATTTGTTTTTAAAAAAAACTTTTTTCCACCAATCAGAAAGCTTGCACGTGATATACGCGTGACATTTTGTGTCGTATAAGATCTTCTAGTGCAAGGTCAAACAATGAAATAGTAAATAACATTACTTTTGATGAGTTGCTTATTCGCAAGAAGTATTTTGTTTCAGTGATGCACTTAATAGCGAATATAGAAGCAAGTTATTTATTGGGAACGGAGTAACAGTCTTATGACTTAGTCACTTAAAGTAGGAGACAAGGAAATTATGACAGCTTAGGGTGTGCCCGTTTGGATATTAAAGTAACAACACATTTCCACCATGAACGGTGGTTGCTCCATGCAATCTAAATTTTAATCTCAATAGTTTAGAAATAAAAGATCTCAATAGTTTAGAAACAAAAGATCTCAATAGTTTGGAAACAAAAGATCTCGCACTAAACAGATGACCTGGTGGAGATCACTTTGAAGGAATTGTTACACAGCAGCGATCGGCGAGAAACCAATTCACAATAAAACATGGAGTAGAAGTGGTAGATGTCACAGCTGCACTTGATTTGATGTTGATGAGAACGAGATGCTCTGTAGTGTGTATTTGTGGTTATTTACTAGACAACATATAGATAAAAAACAAGACTCTATTTTTTATAGTTTTATGGCACATAATAAGCTTGTAGCACTGAGCTGTGCAATAGGAACCCGGCTAGCTATGAACAAAAGTAAAGGAACAAAACCCATCCCAAGTGAAAAGAAAGGTGAAGAAATAAACAAAATTACATATCGCGAAAGAACAAAAGAAAGAGAGAAAGAAACAGGTTTTTTCTGTCCATTACCTGAATCAATTCGATTAAATACATACAAAATATTAGGGACTGATCAATCAATAATAAGCCACTTTCTGGGCTCATTCAGATAGATTAATTTGATTTTTGATAAACTTTGACCACAATGCTTTCTCTTTTGCGTTTCTTTTTTTTTCTTGATATCTCTCCTAAATAAACACTTACCTGGTGAACTTTTCCCCTACATCAAGTGGATTTTGGATGTATCCAGTGGCGTACATACACTAACCAAGACTTTTCTGGGCTCACTTCGTCTTTTCGGCCGCGTAGGGCTCATTTTTCTGGTTTTTTCGAAAGGTGATGATTGAAGACTTTGGGTAATGGATATACTCCAATGGAAAAGGAGGAGACCTAAGAAAAGCCATCCTTTATCTGGGAATCTGTTAGTTGAACAGGATGTAGATCCAACAACACAAATCCGAATAACAGAAAGTTATTTCCTTCTAATACAGGAGAAGAATATCTTGTGTCAAGAATGGTTACATCACAATTACTGGCAGGTGCCACCCTTGTGGATGGTACCCAAGCCCTTCTTTTGAACGGTGTGGAATCATATTGTCGATACCCTTCCGTTGACGTTCATCACGAGAACTTATCCAACACGCAAGAATCATCAATTCCGGATTTATGTTCACAATATCCCAATCAACTGAAGATAACGACGATCAACGTGGACAAGTCAGAAAAACTGATACTCGGATCAAAAAGTATGAACGTGCTGGTGGTTTCCAGTATTAGAATCGACGATTCTAAATTGGCACCTGAAGTCGGACCCTCCACCGGCAACTTTTATCCATCTAAGAATACGCAAGTATTCTTAGCTTCATCGTCTATAAAATTAGCAAACAAGATATTAGACGATCCTAGCAGCTTCACACTCTGTGACCCCTTGGTGAATTTGCGTCAGCTGCGGTCCAAATTCCTCCAACCCAGCACGTATGCGCTTGCAAGGTTCTTCCGTGTTTTTACCCCAGACATAACAGTTCAGCCGTACACCGTCTATACTCTTGTGAATAGTGCGGCAAGCAGCAACACCAGCTCCATGCTGGGCTCAAAAGTAATGGAGCTCATTGCCCTTTCAGTGCTGGAAGGGAATGGCAAGATACAGAAAGAGGAAGTTGAGCAATTACTTGTGAATTTGCAACGAAAGGAAACCCAAGTTTCTTCTGGTGCTCTCTGAATAGCTACGACTTCAGAATAATGATGAAGGACCGGCTTCAAAGCCCCTCTTTAACATGCGGTGCAACAATGATAAGGCTCTTCTTAATCAAACAGTCAACAGTAGTACATCCGGTAAGCTTATTTTTCATCAGTGTACGAACCCTTTTCTCTAAGACTTTCTTCTTGTGTATGTAGGCAACACTGACGATAATTCTCTTGTCGTGAACACAGGCGATGCAAAATGAAAGGTTGGTTTCCTTTTTAAAATTAATCAATCATTTCTTACTTATTTATCAGCATAGATTGATGTTTTCTTGTGTGAAATCATTGAGGAAGCAACTTGCGAAAATGACGAAAAAAGCTGTCTTATGTATACAAGATGTAGACGTTGGAACCATCTTTCAGAATTATCAGTTACAAGTCTTGAAAGACATTCATTCAAAAAGTTTATATCTGGGATCCAACACACTTGAAATAATGACACTCTCATTGACATGATTTATAAAAATAAAAAATACAGTAGTTACTTCTTCTGTTTCTGATCAAAAGTGTATTTATTACCCCCTGCAATGGATTTTACCAGAAATATGTGTATTTGTTTTTAAAGATGTTATTGCCGCGTTGTTTAGACAGGTGCAATTTTGCTTCCGGCGTCAGTTTAATTTCTTAGTCAACACTTGCATCAGAGCAAGCCTATACATCCTTTCGAAAGAATGTATTGTACTAAATGATTTGATTACTCTCAATATATCAGCAGAAATAAATACCAGCGATCATACAAGCTTCGCGGCCAAATTTATTCAATCTGCTCACCCACTATGCAGGCTCTGATTATGTTATGTTAAGAATAGCAGAATTTCTTGTACTTGCAACAGTTAGTCCATTAGGATTTTACTTGTCTTTTTGTTGTAAATCGAAATTGTTTTATGGTTAACGCGGCAGATATATCCTGCATGTTAAAGGTATAGTACGATTTTAAACGTTGACTCAAAGCCCGAATAATTATGAATTTACGAAAGCGTTAAAAGCTGTTGGGCCAAAACTTTCTGATTCTGTTCAAAACCCAGTTTTCAGTTAATTTCATCTTTTTAGCAAGTATAGTCAGGCATTCTTAATACTTTCGACTTTTAATGTATGATAGTTGATATTGCAGTCATGGAAATGTAGGATCGTTTTTAGCGGAGTTAGGGTCGTCGAGATATTATTTTTCCCGTAATTTATGTGAATGTTCTTATTTTCCTTTTTCTTGTAACATAAAACATATTATGGCAGGAAAAGGTGTAGTTAGAAGCATGTAAGTATATTGTGCTCGAGCTTTGTTCTCTTAAGCTAAGGAATAAAGAAAAAGAGAACTTGTGTGAATTTGTAAATGACGTCAAAAGTTGAGCAGAGATTAACTTTATTCTTGGCATTCCTAGTAAGAACTATGCCAAAGGATTCTCTGATGTCCAGATTAAGGTCAGAGAAGCGACTTCAAACGATACTTATGGACCCAGTGGATCTCTCATGAACGAAATTGCTCAAATGACGTTTAATGAGTAAGTGCAAAAGAGGTTTATTTCATATGTACAGTGTCGAAAAGTAACTTACTCTATGGTTGTATTAGACAAAATTTTATTGAGATCATGGATATGCTTGATAGAAGATTGAATGACAAAGGCAAAAACTGGCGTCATGTCTTTAAAGTAAGTTGACAAGTATGTTGATAAATTTAATTTCAAAAATTAAATATTTCGCATAGGCTTTACTTCTTTTGGATTATTGTTTGCATGTTGGATCCGAAAATGTAGTTCTTTACGCCAAAGAGAACATTTACGTTGTGAGAACATTGAAGGAATTCCAACATATTGACGATACTGGAAAAGATGTTGGTTATAATGGTAATTTTTTTTTTCTGGACTTTATTGCGTATGAGCTTTATTAAGATCTGGTAATAGTACGACAGAAGGCCAAAGATATCACAAGTTTATTAATGGACGAACAACGTCTCAAGGAAGAACGCCGTTCACGCAATCAAATGCAAGAGAGAATGGCAGGTGTTGGAGATTATATGAATGATGTTATGGGGGTTGGCAGACCGAATGGTTCGGGAGGAGAGGACCACGCTGTATATAGACATCCTGGTTATATGGATGAGGATAAAGATTTAAAAAGGGCCATCGAAGAGAGTAAACGTATGGCAGAGCAGGAATCCAGAAATCGTGGCGAAGGGTATGTCCACAAACATATTGCATGATGTGAATCCTCTAAAAGTGTAACATATTTGTCTAGTACCGATGCAGATTTACAAAAAGCAATTGAAGAGAGTGAAAAGGAGGCGCGAGAAAGTGAAAGAAAGAAAAAGGAGGCTTTGGATAAACAAAACCAGAACAATTTATTTGGAAGTCAACAAGCGTAAATAATGACAATTGAAGTATAATAGTGTAGTAGTTACTGACATGTTTTCAATTAGTTTCCAAACTTTCCCTGCCAATCAAAGTTTTGACTCTTCTTTGAATCCATACGGTCAGCAGCAACAACAGCAATGGCCTCAACAAACCGGTATGACCAACATGTCATTTGCTGAGCCTATCCAACAGCAACAGCAAAATGTTAATAATCCTTACGGCCAACAACAAGGGTTTAATACTTTTAGTCTTCAAGCTCAAATGACAGGTATGCCATTGCAATCCCAAATGACGGGTTTGCCTCAACAACAATTCCAGACTCAACAGCCTCAGTTCACTGGAGCTTCAAGTAATCCTTTTGGTGGCCAATTTTCTACTAATAATGCACAAAGCGGTATGTTCGGAGTAAGTTCACAGGTGAGAATATTTTTTGCGTTTTGTATTACGCTCACCATATGGCTCGTGCATTTACAATTTACAATTATAGTTTACCGGTATGCAGCAGTCACCTGCATCGGCAACGGAAACATCAGCAAGTCAAAATTCTTTGAACCCCCACCACTCCAAGTTGAATAGTATGCTAGCAAACAGAGAGTAAGTTTTAGAAATCTGTATCTAATTCCTTTGTACACTCAATGACTGATAATGACATCATTACAGCGATGGTATGGATACCTTCGGTAACACAGGAAATTTACGTATTCCTTAGTAAAGTATCACAAACAAATCTTGCAACAAATATCACACACATGTTTTGAACGATTCATTCATTTTTTTTATATATTTTGTAGTGGTACAGGATTTGCTAGCACTTTGGTGCCACAAAGTAATAATGATACTCTTGCCATTACTGATAGTCCAACATCTTCTATCAAAAATAGTCCTGCTGCATTTTCACAGGTAAAAAAAAAAAAAAAAAACCGTAATGGGAAAAAAATAACCTTAATAATATTATCCCGATTTTTAAACTCTGTAAACAATTTAGCCTTTTGCTCAAGCTCCTAGTCGCAACCCATTCGGTCAACTTGAAGCTATGGCAAATGGAGGCACACCCAAACAAGCACAAAAAAGTTTGTTGGAGATGATGCAAGAGCAAAAGCTGCAACAACAACAACAACAACAACAGCAACAACAGCAGCAGCAACAACTTCAAGCTCAAATGACTGGTTATCAACAGCAACCTCAAATGACAGGACAACAACAGCAAGGATACAACAATAACAATTTGTTATTTAATCAGCCCCAAATGACTGGTATGCAACAAGGTTATACAACAAATCAACAGCCATTTGGTACTCCACAACAGCAGCAACAACAACAGCAGTTTTTTAATCAACAGCAATCCTTGGGTAACAATAATATCCAACCGTCTTTCTTTTAAATCTTGATAATGTAAAAAATGTATATATAATTTACGCATTAGCTGAAAAAGTAGAATAAATTTACAAGCTCTTCTCTTTTTTATTTTGCGCGGGTGGGAATATGATGGTAATAAAATGCTGGACAAAAGGCTGTTTGTTTTTTGTTCACTTCGTCATTTTATTACAAAAATTGTTACACGATTTGAGACTGAGTTGAATAAATAACATAGTATTATCTATCGAGATATGAAAGTGTTGGATTGAATTAACAGCAACAAAGTGCTTAGAGTTAGATTATTTGTTAACGGAACAATTGATGGTCGTATCAATTTACCGTGATTTGAACGCGAAGTTGCTAAAAAGGAGATTATATGTATTGTTTGATATAGAACAGTGTAGAAAACTGTTAGAAGTCAAGTTAAATATATATTTTGATATTCGTGCCCACATAGTATGAATGCTCGTTACACCAATCAAAAATGCACATTTTCTTGTATATTTTAAATGGCATCATGATAAGAGTATGATGTATACATATTGAAAAAAAAAAGTACTAGACACTTGTAAAAGAAGCGACAAAAAAAAAGTTTTTTTTTTCTTCCTCCTCTTTCTCACTCTTTCCCACTTTCTTTCTAAATTTTTTCATTTATTTCTCCACAATGATAAACAACAAAAAGCGTGTTACATTGAACAGAAGAGCCTCTTCTTTATTGCTAGATTATCAAGCCATGTTGCCAAACTCTAACAAAGATGAAGTGAAAGAGCAAATGATCAATAGCGGTAGTGATACTTTGACAAATGAATATACCCGTCAGCTGGTAGAAAGTGCCTTATCTCTTCCTTCCTCAGTTAAAATTTCAACCAAACCCGCGAATGAAACTATAACAAAGTTAACAGCGGCGGCAACCGTATCCCAGCAACAACAAGATAATAAACTCATACAACTCCCAACAAGATTGAAATCATCCCTGAGAACTCCAAAGTCAGCTTCCGCTCCTTGTTCGCCAACAACGGGATTGAAATCAGTTCAGTTTAGCAAAAATAATCTCGAAGATATTTGTCTATTCAGAAAAGCACAAACACCTTTAGCTATTAGTCAGAGAAATATTTTTTGGGCCAACGAAGACGAAGAAGAGGAAGATAGCAGCAGCAGCAGTAGTAGTAGTAGCTGTTCATCGGAAGAAGAATCAGAGCCTATTAAAACTCTTCATTATGCAAATTGGCCTACTAGGTTATCAGATATCATAGATAAAAAAACTAAAGTGATACGAATTGAAAAGAGTACAATTCGATTAATGACTGATCTAATTGTCGGTAAAGTACTAGTTCGTAATATTGACTATCACAAGACTGTTACAATCCGATATACTTTTGATTTCTGGGAAACTATTGATAACGTTGGTGCTAGATTTCATCAACAAGATGATCACAAGAACAATACTAGTAGCAATAATGGTGGTAGTGGCAGCAATAATAGCTATGACGTTTTCTCATTCAAGATTAAACTACCACCCAACGCAACTACCCTTTATTTTGCTGTTCATTACAAGGTTGGAGCTCAAGAATATTGGGACAACAATGATGGAAGAAATTATGAAGTTCAAATAAAGACTACACCAGCCAAGTCAAATAAGAAGACGAAGAAGAAGACCAAGTCAATTAAGAAGAAGGAAGATAGTTTTATCGATCAAGATCATACAAAAGAAGATGGCTTAAAAGCAAGATACGATTTTAGTCAATCTATCAATCTAGCTAAAAATAACGTGTTTGATATCAATACTGGTAGTAGTAAATTGCTTCACAAAAGAAGTAATTCTTCTATTACTAATAATAAACCGAAAGCCAGCAGCGACAACAATAGTACATCTCCCATCTCGACCCCATCCGCCAATAACATCACCAGCATTTCCCCCACAACAAACAACAGCATTATACCATCGTCATTACCAGCTTCTTCATCCATTTCCTCCAACGCTTCCAACGCTTCCGTTGCTATGCCCATACCTATGAGACGTAGATCATCTTCATCTCCTACTGGCTTATCCTGTCATTCTCCCTTGACCTCCTCCCCTACGTTTATGGACTTGAACTCTCAATCTTATCTAGAATTAGTCAACAAATACTGCTTTTATTCAACTAGTCCTAGTCGTTCACCCATGTCTATTAATGGGTAAATTATTGTTCCCTCCATTTTCCCCACACAAACCCTAAATTGTTATTGTGTCGGCGCCCTTATCCCATACTTTGTGTCTTGACAATAAAAATATAAACATAAATAAAATCTTGTAATAGTATTTTTTTATCTAATTGGTTTATTCGTGTGTTTATATTTTTTGATTATTTATACAGCGTGTTTAGGAGTGTGTAGTATGTATGACAAAGTGGGTGCGTGCGTATATATGTGTATGTGTGTAAGTGTTTGTGTGATATTTAAGAGTGATTACTTTTTGTTTAAAGCTCTCTTCTTTTTGATATCTTCTAATTGATCAAAATTCTTATACGATCTTCTTTCGTACTCCTTGAGCTTATACTTTCTACTAGGCATGACAGGTATTCTTGGTTCAATAATATTACGCTTTTGAATACTATGGAATCTATCGCGAAACATGTTTCCTTCGGGCTATAAAAAATAAGGAGATAAATTAAAAACTCAAACAATTTCGACTTTCTCATGACCTTTACCTTTAACTGACGAAGAGTCTCACATAATTCTTCAGTGAGTTGAACATCCACAGGTAAATCAGGCACAGTGTATTTACCGAGCTTCTTTTTACCCTTTTTCTCTTCTTCAAGTTTACGCTCACCCTTTTCTTCGGCAATTTGGTCCAATTCCTCAGCTCTCTGTTTAATTTCTGCCTCAATTTGACGAAGCATATCAATTTGTTGACGGATTGCGCGTTCTTGTAATTTTTGTTTCTTTTCTAATTCTTCAGTAGCTAAGCGATGGGACTTATGACGTTGAGCACGAGTTTTACGTTCAGCAGCTTTACGCTTCTTTGTTGCTTTATCATCTGTGGGTTTGTCCTCTAAATCTTCTTCCTCTTCTTCATCAGCCATAGTAGAAACAATTTTGCCTTCAGCAGTAATTTCAGAAGAGGAAAGTTCATCAGCCAATTGTTTAAGTTCATCACGATAAGATAATTGTTCCTGAAGTTTCTTGAGAATTTCTGCTTTACGCTCTTCTGCCTCATTTGCTTTTGCTAATAATAATTGATGTTCTTCAACGGTGGGATTGTAAGAGTGCCCTCCTTCAGGTGTGGTAATGGCAGGAATATGATTTAAAGCAGCGGGCTTCTCTGTTACAGTCTTGGGAACCTTCAATTTAGCTTTGACAGGTAAAAAGTCATTGACAGGTTCAGCTGTTTCCGACGTTGAGCACGAGTTTTACGTTCAGCAGCTTTACGCTTCTTACGTACACACTCATCTGTGGGTTTGTCCTCTAAATCTTCTTCCTCTTCTTCATCAGCCATAGTAGAAACAATTTTGCCTTCAGCAGTAATTTCAGAAGAGGAAAGTTCATCAGCCAATTGTTTAAGTTCATCACGATAAGATAATTGTTCCTGAAGTTTCTTGAGAATTTCTGCTTTACGCTCTTCTGCCTCATTTGCTTTTGCTAATAATAATTGATGTTCTTCAACGGTGGGATTGTAAGAGTGCCCTCCTTCAGGTGTGGTAATGGCAGGAATATGATTTAAAGCAGCGGGCTTCTCTGTTACAGTCTTGGGAACCTTCAATTTAGCTTTGACAGGTAAAAAGTCATTGACAGGTTCAGCTGTTTCCTTTTCTGCAGAAGGGACATCATCCCAAAGATCATATGATTTCTTCTTATTAGCAGCGTTATCCTTCTTACTCTTTTTATTCACTGCTTTGACGGGTAGATCGGCTTTACGCTTCAACATCTTTTCAACGGATTTAGATTCATGTCTAGATTCGATACGATCGGTCATTTCGGGCTTTTTGAAAGCGTTCTTTGACTTGACAGCAGGAACAGCAGAACGTTGATCCAAGATTTCATGAATACGAAGAGGTCTATCCTTTGCAAGTCTACGCTTGACTATATATACGTAAACCAGAGTTAACACAACTTTAAAAAGAATAATTTTTCGTTAAGCTATACAATACCACTGACATCACCAGCAACATCAATTGTGAAGAGTTCTTCGTCCTTCAACTCTTCATTATGGCCACTGTAATGAATAATGGTTAGATCGTGAATAGATCTGAGATGTCAAGTGCCACTTACACCACTCTTTCAATAGCACGTAATTCTTCTTGGCCTTCTTCAACGTCGGTAATATCAACATTCTTACGCCATGCCTTCTTACCCTTACGACTAGGTTGAGTCTTCTTTTTTTGAACGGCTCCGGACATGCTTGGTTTATCTATGGAGGTTTTACTTGTAAAAGAATTTCGAGTTTCGAGATTTTGAAGAAAAAAAAAACTCGAGTGTGTAAAACCCGTCACAAAGCCGTCCAATATTTTTTTTCACTGCTTGTTTCGACTTACCTCTCTCCACATGAATCAAAAAAGTTTAATTCAGTAAGGAACATCTAAAATGGTGATCCGCTTTTTTTTCAAATACTAAAAATGGGAACTATGATAGGGATGAGCAACTCTATGTATTATGTGAAAAAAAAAAAGAGATACACTAAATCATCATAGCGTAAGTGCATGTTTATTGGATTAATAAGAAATTCGGAACATATGTGATGTATGAGACCATATTTATGTCGTGATTTTCATGCGTCCTCTTGAAAAGATGTTCTCCCGATCAAAGAAGAGTGGTGAAGTTGTAATGTAACCGCAGTAGTAATTGTGCATATGCGTGTTAAAATATAAAAGAGTTAATTAACCTTAAATTTTGCTAATCACTTCCAAGTATATAATAATCACTTTATTTCTTAAAAATCCTTTTTTTTTTACTCCTTCTTCTTTTATCTTATTTTTGTAAAATAAAATACTTTATTACTTTGACAGTTATTCAGTACATAGACAAAAATTTAAAAAAAATGTCAATAAGCAATCATTATATTCAATCAGTTTCCTATGCGAAATTAGCGGAATATGACCAGAACCGTACAGATTTGCCTATTCGTAAATACGTATTGATAGCAAATCTACTACGCGAAGAGCAACAACAACAACAACGACAAGAAGAAAGTGATACAATTATGAACAGTCATAAAGATAATGAAGAAGATGAGGATATATTAATGTTAGAGCAACAGTGGTTTGAAACTTGTTTAAATGAGTTGGATAAAGAGGATGATGACACTGACCCTAAAGAAGAGACTGACAATAACGGACAATATAATCATCAACAAAATAATAACATGATATCAATCAATCAAAAGATTTACAATACAAATCAACCACGTATTCAATTACACGCCATTTATGACATGCACAATAAAAGAGGAATATTACTCTGCACTTCATCCATATAGTCACTTTCATATCCTCGCCATTACCCTTCATGTTCACATACATACATAAATACATATACATATTCCCCTTCTCACTCTTTTTGTAAATATTCATAATAAAAAAGTTCCTCTTCAAAAGATTTTACGTATTAATCTAGACCTTCTTTGTCTGGTACGTTATTTTGACAACATTCGTAATTTATGCAAAAATAGATTTTGAATCGAGGGATGGGCGTTTTCGGTGCACCCATAAATCACAAGACTTGTTCTCAAGTCAAATCAAATTCGAACAACGTCTGCTATTCGAACTTGACCGCAGCCATATACGTAGAACAATTTTACGTATCAAACTTAAGGAGGTTTCCGTAGCAAAATCACATTAATGAATATTTTTATTTGATTGGGCAAAGAATACCTCCCGTATACGGAGTCGCTGTGACAATGGGCGTCCAAATAATACCAAAAATATGAAAATGAACCTAGTTGCAAATGCATTCGTATTTCTTTAGTTTACATACGCGAATTTGAAATTATAAATTGATGTATGTACCTTTAATAACACGTTGAGCGCTGGTCTTTGATCTGTAGATTTCTTTAATGGTCCACAAGCTGCGTATAAATTTTGAAATGTAGGATCCATATTATCAGGAGCTTGATAATTTACGTTAAAAGTCAAGCTTATTGGTGAAATAGTGCCAGGTTGAAGTACCATGTTGGAAGTAGAAGCCCATGCAAATTTTGCTAATGTTAGACTATCCATCATTACAAAATCTAAGCTTCTGATGTATGTTGGTATCCAATTATCTCTGTTATCTAACGTAACATTTATTTGCCAAGTTGCTCTCAACGATGGTCGTGCTGGAAGAGCAGTGTTATCTTGTGAGGGTATAGGCGATCTTTCTCCTGCCCACCAGTCTGGTGGCAAACCATTCAACGAGTCTGCTCCACCGCCCATGGAAACTCGCGGTGTACGTGGCCAACAGAAAAATGCCGCTATCGCACCTAGAACGCATAGTGAAAATATAAGAAATACTATCATTCTCGAGGTTGTATTACTACGAAAGCAACAGAAGCAGCATCTGGTTTTTTGTCTTTTATTGTTGTAATCTTTACTGCTCGTTAGTGACCTGGCTGTTGTTAGGTCTTCCCCTTTATTTTCGTGTATAAAATCTAGTTTATTATGGTGAGATCTTTTCTTGTTATTACTACAACTGTCATTATAATAGTCTATTTTTTTCTGTCGTATGGCATAAACTGCTACAACTCGACGTCGATTTCAAGTCTTCTCTCCAAGAAGAATGATTTGAACAATGATCCAGTTCACGATGGTAGTGGTGTCCATGGTGATGATGGCTTATTGAACTCGTGCTGCTATCACTTTCAATTGGAGAATGATTGTGTGAAGAACAATGACTGCATTTTTTCAGTAACTATGCTGCTACCATTTGAACACTGTGAACAAACATCGCAACCACGGCTATTATTATCAGTGTAATGATCGTCATGTTCACGATTTATGGATACTAGTAGGTATTGGGATTTGAATACATGCAATAAATAAATTCTATTACTATTAAAGTGCATTACTATTATACCTACTAATACTGTGTTATTTTTTCTGTCGTATGGCATAAACTGCTACAACTCGACGTCGATTTCAAGTCTTCTCTCCAAGAAGAATGATTTGAACAATGATCCAGTTCACGATGGTAGTGGTGTCCATGGTGATGATGGCTTATTGAACTCGTGCTACGTACACACTCAATTGGAGAATGATTGTGTGAAGAACAATGACTGCATTTTTCAGTAACTATGCTGCTACCATTTGAACACTGTGAACAAACATCGCAACCACGGCTATTATTATCAGTGTAATGATCGTCATGTTCACGATTTATGGATACTAGTAGGTATTGGGATTTGAATACATGCAATAAATAAATTCTATTACTATTAAAGTGCATTACTATTATACCTACTAATACTGTGTTTGTATTCTCTATCACTCTGTGTAAGTGTCTGACTTAATGCTGGACAAGAAGAGTGAGATACCACCATTTTCGTTAAAAAAAAACCAAGAGAAAAAGAAAAAGAAGAAGGGAGAAGAAAACTTGAAAAGATTTTCACCGTATTCAGGGATACCTATAAACATAAAGGTCACTTCATGCAGTGTTGCATAGATCATACATCGTCGCTGATTAAACTCGCTCTCAAGCAAATTTTTCCCTAAATTCAAGCATCACCTAGGATTTTTCTCACCTAAACATTTCCTAAATTCCCTAAAAGAAAGATAATAAAATCTTTAAAATTAGAACAAGGTGATGCTTTATTTCGAAACTGTTGAAGGCCTTTAAAGTCTGTAGAAAAAACTTTCGGACACTATCTAAACTGTTGGAAGCTGCTCAAATTGTTCAAACTGTTCAAACTGTTGATACTGTTGAAACTGTTGAAAGCTATAAAATGGCTATTAAAAGGCTGTTAGAAAGTTGCCAAAAAAGCTATAAGCATTATTCATACTGCTGAACACTGCCTGAACTGTTGCGCACTGTTGCACACTGCTTAAACTGTTGAAAACTGTTTTATTAGCTGTTCAAAGCGTTAAAGGCTGTTAAAAAGCTGTTCACCAGCCTTGTGCTCATAAAATAAAGGGGCGACGTTCAAAGTAGGAATTACCAAAAATAGCAATTTCTTCCACAAACTACACTCTAAAAACTCGTAGGCGGGATAAAGTTTTTCACCATTTCTTTCGTTCTTCTACTTACTTTAGGATACTATGGTCGAAATAAAACCCTTCGGAGCTTGGCCCTCCCCCATTACTGCCGACTCTTTATCAGCTGGAGCTTTAGCCACTGACACTTGCGTCGACGGTGACTATATTTATTGGACCCAGTCCATTGCTCATGAACAAGGTCGAGGACAAATCTTCCAACAACCTCTCAATGACACTAATGTCGCTCCCAAACCTCTTCTCCCTTTGGAATACAACTGTTTGACGCGTGTTCATGAATATGGTAGAGGTGCTTTCAAGGTATCCAATGGTCTTGTTGTCTTTTCCAACAACTCTGACACTCGTATTTACACTATTGATACCAATGGAACTATTTCACCTTTAACTCAAGCTGGCACCTTATACAGATATGCTGATTTTGCTATCGACAAGGAAAACCGTTTCTTGGTTTGTGTTCGTGAGGAGCATTTCGTAAACGAAGAACCCAAGGATGTAGTCAATGTATTGGTATCTATTGATTTGAAGACTGGAAAGGAGCAAGTGATTGCTGAAGGTCAAGACTTTTATGCTGCCCCTCGCCTCTCAAAAGATAATGAATTAACTTATATTAGTTGGGTTCATCCTAATATGCCTTGGGATTTTACCAAACTTTACTATTTCAAGACACATTTTGATGAATCTACTGGATTGCTGGAATTAAAGGATTTGGTTTGCGTTGCTGGAGACAAAATTGACGAGAGTATTTCTGTAGGAATCAACATAGCCACACATATGTAAGGTCATTTGCTAACAGCATTTACAAATAGCAACCCGAGTTCGGTATTGATGGCACTTTATACTTTGCTTCCGACCGCACTGGTTTCTGGAACTTGTACGAGTACAATGGTGGATCGGTGCAACTTTTACTATCTGAGCCTCTCGAGCAAGAATTTGTTGGCCCTGCTTGGAGATTCAATAGTTCATCTTACACTCCTTTCAAATCATCTGATCATAAGCTCATTGTTACCAATAAGGATTCGTTAGCCGTTTTGGATAAGAAGGCTAAAACATTAACCAACCTAAAGTCAAAGTACGAATTGTTTTCAGATATTCGCACTTATGTCAATGAAAATGGCGAGGAAGTTGTTATTGCGAACATGGCATCTACTACTGAACCCACAGAGGTCATTGCTTATAATGTCAATAAGCAGGCTATCGTCGGTGTTCATCAAAAGACTGCCGCTAAGCTCTTGGAACCTGAATATATTTCTGTTGGTAAAGAGATCAAATTCCCCACCACAGATGGTAAGATCGCCTACTGCTATTACTACGAGCCTAAAAATCCTAGCTATAAAGGTGAAGGTTTGCCACCTTTACGTGTTCTTTCTCACGGTGGACCTACTGGACAAACAGACAATGGCTATAGTCGCAGTATTCAGTATTGGACCACCCGTGGTTTCGCCATTGCTGATGTAAACTATGGAGGCAGTTCTGGCTACGGTCGTGAATATCGTAATCGTTTGCAAAAGAAATGGGGTATTGTGGATGTTGACGACTGTTGTAATGCCGCTCTCTATTTGGCTGATCAAGGTTTGGTTGATCGTAAAAAGTTGACTATCGAAGGTGGTAGTGCCGGTGGATTCACCACTTTAGCATCTGTTGCTTTCCGCAAGGTGTTCCAAGCAGGCTGTTGTCGTTATGGTATCTCTGATATCACCTTGTTGGCTAAGGAAACACACAAATTTGAATCAAGATATCCTGATAATTTAATCGGTGAATACCCTAAAGATAAAGCCATCTACGAGGAACGCTCCCCTCTTTTCAGTGCCGATAAAATTGAGTGTCCTGTCATTTTCTTCCAAGGTAGTGAGGACAAGGTCGTCCCTCCCTCTCAAGCTGAAGTGATGGTCAATGCTCTCAAAGAAAAAGGTGTTCCTGTTGCCTATGTCCTTTTTGAAGGTGAAGCTCATGGATTCCGCCGTGCTGAAAATATCAAGCGTTCCATGGAATTAGAACAATGGTTTTATGGCCAAATCTTTGGATTCCCTGTCGAGGGCGTTGAGGGTGTGGAAATTTTCAATTTCCCCAAAAAATAAAATGAATTTTTTTTATCCAATCTTCGCTGAAGTGATTTTTGATATCAATTAAAGTACATTGCTACGCAATATTCCAAAGACTTTCATTACATACTTGACATTTGTGAACTTTATTACATATTTAAAAAAAATCTTGTGTTTATGATGTAGACATTTAATCCAAGTCATCGTATGATGCTGCTGAACGTCTTCTACGATCTGTGCTCTTCTTGCTTCTCTTGGCCTTTAATTTCTTGTTACCAGATTCGAAAGCCATCGCCTCATGATGATCTCTACCGAGAGCATCATAGTCCTTTACCTTATAAATTCTGACAATCCAATTCTCAGACGTAAATGCTTCATCCAAAACTGACAACTCAGGGCCCTTGATAGGGAGAGGTTGATTACGCACACGATCGTAAGGTTGACGTCCACCAAACATTTCATGGAAACGGTAGTAACTCATTTTATACATCAAAGACTCCTTCATGGCAGTTGAAGCTTGATCATCCACGCGATATTCACCTTGTGCTGTAAAGAAATCGCTTTCCTTGATTTTGTCGGGCCAAATGCCTTGAGCGATACGGATCATCCAAAGGAATTTGTTAATATCATCGCCGGAGTAACCCAAAAGACCACCAAAGATAACTAAAACATATGTAACATCATGCTTTTTCATGATTTCATAGGCGTCAGCTTCGTTAGTAGACATAGCACGACCTACGGTAGCGATATGTGTGTTGTTCCACGTATTGTTATCAACTAAAGTAGTACGGTTAGAGAAACCAGCAATTTGGTAACCATAATCCCACCAGGACATGATCTTGGCATCTTCATCAGTATTCTTGCGTAACCAATAGTAAGCTTCTCTGAAATCATCGATGATACGTTGGGATCCATCGGGATTACGAGATGCCAAAACAACAGAGGGTGAGGAGTAAGCGTTGGAAGTGACCCAAGTACAGTGCCAGACAAACATGCAGAGGAAAAAGAAGAATGTACCAACAACTAATAAGCGTGTATCATTACCAAGGATGCCATATACCTTATTCTCTGCTTTTTTGGTTTTACTACTAGCGGCAGCAGCAGCAGCAGCAGCAGCATTTTTCTTGGGCTTTTCTTCAACTGCAGGTTGTGCTTCGATGGCTGAGCGAGATGCATTTCCGGTGAAATCAAGGTAAGTATCTAATAAAGTTGAGATAGCGATACCACCACAAATACAGACGACAGGAGTCAAAGTCAACATTAAACGAACCATGACACCTGCAAAGTATGAGGCAAAGATACCATAGACAATCACAAAGACATGTTCATCACGTAACTTTTGGAAACAAAGGTAAATACCCACGGGAAAGACAAAAATAAGCATTTGTAAATCGAAAAAGAACATGGGCCAGGCAGTAGGTTGATGCTCGGAAACGGATGCAATGATGGGAATATGAATTTTGGCATAACCAGTATCCCAAAGAGAGTAAAAACGACCGGTCCAAGGAGCAATGTAGCCACCCAAAGTCAATCCAACAAGTGCAGCAAAACCCAAAACAAAGGTAATACCAACAAAAGCCTTGAGAACAATTTGGAATTGTTTTTGTTGAAGATGACTACGTAATAAGTTGACAAAACCCATGATTTGACAAAGACCAAAGACACCCAAAGCAGCCATATGTTCTGAGGTTCGTGTGGGTTGGAAACCGACGAATGGGATTTGCATAGACATCAATGTACCCAAGATATAAAAGGTGGAATAGGAGGTATAGACGCGACTGCTGAAACGACCCATCAACATCAATGTAAAGACGTGAAGAGGAATAATGTTGATGATAAAGACATATCCACCCCAAGCAGCGACCATGTAGAAATAAAAGAATGCAGCTGCAGAAGCCCATAACGAAGAGCCCAACTTTAATGCCTTAATCCAAAGATAGAAGGTGAACATCAATAAAAAGATAGCGATTGCTTCGTTATCATAAGAACCAGCAACGGAGCGAGAAATATAACCAGGAGCAATACCCATAAATACAGCAGCTAATAAACCGGCTGAGCTATCTTTGAGTTCTGTGGTTAAAAGGTATGTAGCAAAAGCTGTTAAGCCGGAGAACATTGGTGCTAAAAGCACACAAATGTTACGAATATCGACAGGAAAGTGGAAAAAGTGTAAAATGTTGTGAATGATGGCAGCTGTTACCATTAAACCTGGATAGACTGTTCCACCAACAACGCGTCCCAAAGGATACCAAGAACGGTCATCAAACCAATTCCAAAATTCATAGAAACCGTCTTTGACCAACATTCTAGTTGCACGATAATTGAACCTTATAGATTGAAGATGAGGTTAGTACATTCTTGCAAATAAGGTATAACGGTCTTTGTGATCGTTACCAAGGATCGAATTCGTGAATAATAGATTCATATCTAACTATACTAAAAAGACGTGACGAAAAGGCCACCACGGCAATCAAGCCGAGAATAGCTCTTTTTAAAAGTATCTTTTGGCTGCTGACATCCAGCTGTGCCATTTTCATAAGTTTAAAAGTTGAAAGACAAGACAGAGTTACCTATTGCAACCATTTTTTCCCTTTCAAACACAACATTAATTTAGTAGCCTATTGCATTCATTTTCTTGTTGAGACCCCGCTAAAAAGGGCATGACGTGGAGAGCGAATAAGGATTGGGAACATCTTTTCAGTTACACACTTGCACGCAGACAAGTAAATATTGAATATCACAAAAAAAGAGTAAATTAATGACCACAAGCATACTAAAAGGTAGTAACTCATTGTACTTTATCGCATCCTTTCAATTAATTGATTGAAAATATTGTAAATTGTGGCTTTACTCCAGAGGTTTGACGTGTTGAATGATTGAGATAACGGAGTTGTGTTTAAATAGCCTTTCAGCACTATATGAACATAATACTATAAGTACAGTTCAGTAAACCTCTATGTAGACCCTTGCCCGTATGTACAGTATCAGATTAAGTACGCCCACATAATGAATATCAAATAATGGGTTCCATTATGCACATGTATCCTTCGAACAAGTACTACATAATACTATTGAAGCTGATACAAATACATGATTTGACAGTGCTTTTAAGCAAGAGCGAAAAGGAAACATAGCGTATAGCTGCCACCTTATTACCATCTTATCGTATTACATGTCTTCCGAATCGTCGTTTATATCAAGCTGAGAACAATCAGCCAACATTTTATCATGCAAGTTTGAAAGAGTTTGCGAGTTCCTACTGACACCCCAGATTTTGGAGGATTTTTTCTTTAATTTAAAAATGAATTCCGTTCTTTCGTTGGTCGCCTTCTTTTTTTCCTCTCGCGATTATTTTTTCAAAAAGATGAAATATTTATTTAAAACACTATTTTCAGTGTTAACACTCATAGTATTTGTAATGTCACACTTCTCCCTATAAAGCTCATTAGAACTCAAGAACGTTTTTTTCCCAACTAACGCTTTGCTTCCTACTTTTAGGTACTGTGTCAAGATGACCTCCCCGTGTTTAAGGAGGAAACTATACAAGATTTGCCAGCAAGCGGCCTTCAACCTTACACCCACCATGGTAGCATTGGCTGCGGTCAAATCAAAAGAATCAAAGACTTGGTAGCAAACGCTAGAAGCGAATTGAAGGCAAATAAGAATAGCAGACCTTCAACCGAATATTCTGTCCACGATATTGCTTTCACTTTTACAAACTATTTGCCCTCTTGGATCTTTCCCGATACCCTTTGGAAAGAAGAACCCGTTTCCCGTCGTAGACATATTGCTAGAGTTTTACGTTCATCACCATTGATTGCTCGCCCTCGTTATATTGTTATTCGTGATAAAGTTGCAGACTGGACTAGAGTTTCTCGCGATATATTATCTAGTCAATACATCACCAGTACCACCGCGGATTTAGATTCGTTACTTGAATCAATCAATGACTTTGTTACAACTGCCACTGACGTAGAATTGATGGATCCTTTATTCCTTTCAGCAGGCTATATTACCTTGGATAGTGCAATTCACGATTTTATTAGTGGAAATAGGGAGAAATTCAGCAATGCTATTCATGCTGTAAATACTGAATTCAACCATGTTGCTACTTTATCTGGTGAGCTTCGTGCTCCTCTTGAAAGTTTACGTCACGACACAATTGAACAAACCAAGGAGATTCGTGAAGAAATGTTTGCTTCAGGTATCGAAGGTCGTCTTCGTCATTTTGGACATCATATTAGAAGCGAATTACAAAGTCTGTTGCAAGAAGTTAGACAAGTTGAACAAAATAATCAACCTGAAGCTTCAAAAGCTTTAAGAAAACACACTGCCGATTCCCTTCGCGCGGAGATTGAACGATTAAATGACATCAAAGTGACATTAGGAAAATCCCAATCGATCATTGACCATGTATGGGAAAACGCAACCAACGAACTTGTTCAAAGTCCCGCCAAACTTGATTACTGGGTAGACGTAGCTGCTGAACTCAAGGACGCCATCATTGAATTAGGAAGGGTACTGGCCGCAACCAAAAAGGACTTTGGCAAGAAACAACATCATTATTATCATGATCAGCACCACCATACTTGCACTTGTGGATGGAATAAATAATCGACTCTACTTTTTAATCCCACTGTATAGAGAGATACAGTTATTGTACAGAAAAGATCAACTTCCTAGTAGTTTCCCTTACACATAATATAAATAATAAATTTCAAAGTAATGAGCAAAGTATACGTATGTATAAAGAATGAGAGGTGTGCTGTATGATCTATAGATCACAATATACATTTATTTTCTTTTTAAAACTCTCGTCCTCCAAACATTTTCATGGCATAAACACATTATTGGATGTTTGGTTTTCCATGAAAAAGTTGTCCCATCCTACAGATACATTTAGTATTAATGCTTATTCTTTGCTGATACAAATGCGTATTCAAAAGATGTGCACGTACCTTGAACATCAAAGCCTTTATTGACACTGTCATTGCCAGAAAACGGCGTGCCTGCGGTAGAAAATAATTGCTGCCACGCTACTTGCGATAATGCTGGACTGCCATTTATACCACCATTTAATAACCAACTTCCTGCATCTGCCCTTGGTAATGCATCTTGATGAAAAGAGTTGCCACCGATATTGTCAGATGTTGCCTGAGATACCGGTCGCTGACTTTGACCTTGATCGCTTTGTTGTTGTGGTTGTGTAGCCAAAGTGTCGTCGTTTATAACGATATTACTGTCATCGCTCTTCAGTAGGTTTGAAAGTGTCTGTAAAAATGGAATCAATGCCGGTCCAGCAGGTATATCTTTGCTTAATGGAGCGAGACATTCGTTCGTGCAAATATCAACATATTCTCTTGCTTTTGCAGCAATACTTGGATCTTTACTGGTACAGTTATAGACATGTATAAGTGCAGCTTGAAATACTGAATACGCAGCGAAATTCCAACCGAACTTTGCAATTGTCATATAGGGTATAGCGCGAGCAACATCAATAGCCAGCTTAGCGGCTTGAGTACACAATTCAGAAGCTCTAGAAAGCGAGGGCATATCATCTTCAGCTTTGTCTAGCACAATGAAGGGTCGATGTAATAAAAGTACTACAGCGTGATAACACACAGTCATTGGGCCTCCCTCAGTCACTTTTTTTGTGTTTGCATATATTTGAGGGTTTAATCGTATATCCAGCAAATCTTGTTCTGTTATTTTGTATCCATCAGGAACATTAGCGAACCACTCCTCCAGCATTTTCTGCAAACTCCAAACTGTTTGTTCCATAGCCTTTGTTTTGTAGCCGTTAAGTTTTGCTTTTGGTGAGTATATTCTCCGTAAAATTTCGCCCAAGATACCAGACAGTTTAACAAAATTTACAAACATGGTGAGATCCTCGTTTTGATCAGGCCCACTAATCAAGGGCAAATCAACATCACAGTCCGAGTCTGCGATTGCTAAGGGCCTACCCATGACTGCACAGCACCACCGATCCGTTATGTACGTACTATACCACAATCTTTTCCTTCTTTCTTTGAATTCTTCTGAAACTTCTACTGTTGTAATCGTGCGATGAAGACCTAAATCTTGAGCCTATGTGATTGGTTTGGTTAATTGACGACCTAAGATAATAGACACATAGTAGGTGTACAATACCATACGAACAGCCATCCCAGCTAGGATCCAATTTCTATAAGAACTTGTCGAGTAAGTGGGATGCCCACACATTAAAACCAAAGCTTGAATAGTGACAATGCGTGGCTTCAGATATTCTCTTCTTACTAAAAGACTCGCTCTATCTAATAATGTCTGGAAAACTTTGTCACGTTCCACGCCTGCATTCTGAAAAATGGGATCATTGCTCCGTAATAAGAAACAAGAGTATGTACATATCGCATAAGTCAATAAAGGTGCTGGTGGAGGGGTTGTTCTACCTTCAAATGCGTCCATATATTCATCTTTTTCCAATACGGGTAGAGTAGTATGGGCATCTTGAAAGTATGTGTGAACTAGAGCTGTCAGCACAGACCTTGGAACTACATCATCAATCATTTCTTGTTCATCATCAGCTATTTGACAGGCTTCCTCATCAGCAGTTGCATCCCTGACTACCATCAAATCGTTATCATTCACATTCATTCTTCGCAGTCGATAAGATTCACGTCCGTTGTATGAGGGGACAACTACAACCTTTTGCTTTTCATATGGTGTAGTGGTTGATGCATACTCTTTTATTTGTTCTTCTGATGCATCGTCAAATTCATCTTTTGATAGAATGTTTCCCACCAAATAATATCCAGATGAACTTCCGTGGTAACGTACCACCTTAGATTTAGAATTTTGACTATTCAATTCTTTTATCGCTGGTGGTAAAGTATGGTTGGTATGGGTGGATTCTGTATCAGGATCATTCTCTGATAAAGGTAGTTGCTTTCTTCTTTTTTTACTCATGTTTCCTGTGGAAGACTCTGGTTCCTCCCCTTCTCCAATATTTCTTAATAAACTTTCCATTTTTTCCAGTCGTGACTCTAAGCTTTCAATATATCTATAAATTCATAATGAAGTTGGTCCAAATGAAGTAAAAAAAAAATTATGCAAAATGGAAATCTTGAAATTTTACCCTTTTGGTGGACCTCTCTTTTTGGCAGTCTGCATATAATACAAAAAATACGATTAGAGTTGAGCATATTCGTAAGAAGTGAAAACAAGTTCTTTACGTCACGAAAAGTACACTCCCACTCATACTGTCTACAAGTAGTGCAAGGATGCTTTGAGTCCACGTCGCATCTATATTTTATGTACACTGTCAACAACAATTCAAACCAAGCGTTATAATAAATGCCTTTACTTTATCTTTTTGCGTCTACAAGTGTCGCCTATAGTTTTGACAAAGGATAGAAATAGTAATGATCAACATTGTGAGTTATGCTTTATGTTTCAATACTACTTTACAAGCTCTTGTAATTCGAGTTCTTCTCGGATTGGAAGTTCCAACGTTTTGGGAATTATTAAATTCCTGCATTGAACTGTCTGTAAAATTGTTGCCTTGCAACTGATTTGAATACATTAAACTCAACAGGATCAAGTGGGAAAAGGCCTTTATTAAATAAGTTCGGTTATATCATAAGTCCGAGGTTCCTTTCATCGAATAGGTAAAAGGTTTCGCCGTCCAGCAATTAGTTGTCATTGATCCCAATCCCCGCTACTGTATCACCCCAATCATTTGTTCCAATAATGGGTACACCAGGTCGAATTGCATTGTTTGTGGCAGATGATGTTTGTGCTCCAATATCAGATTTTAGCCCAAAGAGCTTAGGATTTACCACCATCACTACTGCAACAATAACTATGGCCATCGTCAAACATAGAGTAGATGCTATTCTACACCGCTTTTTCCATATAAAAGAAGAGTAACTATAACGCCTAGTGGTGCTACCTATGAACCAGGCAATGGGGAATATAAACCCTATAAAGAACAAGTATCTCTCAATTACTATTCCTTGACTGTCTTCACACACTTGCTCTTCTTCTATTGCACTACGCTTGGTATTTGAGATACTAAAAGTGGTATCATCTCCTCCTTTTTCAATAGTTTTGTTCGTATGGGACATTTTCCTTGAAATAAAAAGAGAGAAATTATACCTTTGAATCATCAATCTGTTGAGTTATATTCAACATAATTCTGAGGTATATAAAGGAGTTCAGTATATAATTGATGAGATAGATGTACAGGTTTATTTCATCCGTAAAGTTTTGACAATGATTTACTGCGAGCGAACATCACTGAAAAACGCACATTCTCAGCAGTCACAGTTTTCCTGTCTGGGTTAAAAAAACAAAAAAAAAACGGAAAAAGAGTGAAAGAGACCTTGCAAAGAGCCCTTGACAGCTTTTTTTATTTCTCTGCAACTCTCTCTCTCTTTATATTCTGTCTCTACTCTTACTTATTGTATACCTTAATAATATCTTCTCTATAAGTTTTGCTGCCAGAGAAAACACCATTGAAACTTTAAAGCCGAATAATATACTTTTAGGAAAAGCAAGGACTAGATCTTTACCATACTTCAATTCAAGATCCTTCAAATGTCTCTCCCATTAGTAAAACAAGCAACCACCAAGAAAGTAGCAGCGTTTAAGCAAGCGTTCTTGTTGAATCGTTGCTATAGAAACAATATAAAATGTTCCAGTACTGCTTTACTGAGAACTTACAGCTCAGCTGCGACCGCCGAAGCTTCAAATACTACGGGCAACAGAGTTGATCGGGAACATATTATTTTACCCAACCCTGGACTCAATACCTTCAAGACAACTGCTCGAGTGTTGCCTTCAACTGTAGCCGAACAATTTGCTATTTTGAAGGCTTGTATTATGTCGGGAGCCATGGAAAGAGCAGAACGCATTATGACTGAATTATACAAATCCAAGCCTGAAGAAATGAAGATTTTCGCTGATGTCAATATTTACAACGCTTTCTTGAATGGTTTTGTTGAATATCCAGGAAAACCTATGACAAAGGAGTGTCTGCATTGGTTCGACTGTATGAGATCTTTTGGCATAAACGCTGATGCAAATACTTTTGCTATCATTGTTAAAGGATTTTTAAAGTACGTATTACGTTGTGTTAAACTCAGAGTAGAGGTATTGATGGAATTGTGATTTATGTAGGGTTCAAAGTTATCATACAGCAAGGGCTCTTCTGACTGAAATGACAAATACTGAGGGAATCTCTGTAGACCAAATGTTACAATCGGAATACTTGACCAAAAATGACGTTGCATTATTCAGAGAGGTAGGTAGCGCATGAACAGAACCAGAGAGAAATAAAAACCCTAATGATGATTTTTACAGATGATTACTGCCAGTCAAGGAAGCTCAGAGATCAAAGTCGAGACATTTTTGAAACAATTGGAAGCTGCTACGGAAAAAATTTTGGGCCCTCGACCTGAGTCCATCATGAAAGATAATGCACCCACAACAACTACTGTTGCTACCTCTGCAACTGATATTCCATTAGAAAATATTCCAGAAGTTAGACCTACTAAATCTGTTGGTGTTCACTTTCTCCAAGAACAATTGGCTGCGCTGAAAGACCCACAAGCCAGCGCAAAGATGGATCCCTTCGAACTTCAATTAGGCCTTGAGCACCAAGGTTACGAAATGGCTTTGCAAAGATTGTTACATGACAGAGAGCAGAGCATTGAAAGAGGAGACACATTGAACGCGATGAATTTGACACCTTTGAAACGTATCATGTGGCAATGGCATCAAAATATGATACCTTTAATCGAAGAGGAAATTGTTAGATGTGATGCAGCTACCGTTAGAGAAAGCGATCGTCAAGCATATGGCCCATTTTTGAAATTGTTAAAGAAGGAGACCTTATCTATCGTTACAATTTTGGAATTACTACGTCTCCACAACTCTTCAGGTATTGGTGACGGTATGAAAACTGCTCGTGCAATTATCGATGTTGGTAAAGCCGTTGAAATGGAATACAATGCAGTTCAAATCAAACAAAAAAGTAGCAGAGGTACTTTATCGAGAGATATTACAGGACACCACGATGCACATGCCCTTTTTTCAAGTGGAAAGTTGTTCAATATGGCGGTAAAGAAGGCACAAAACAAAGTAGACGGAAAAAAGTCGGCCGCTGCAAATGGCGAAGAAGCATTAGCTGGTACTAATGAATGGAACCCTATTTGGCCAAGTACTATTCGCGCTAAAGTTGGATCAGTCTTGACAAGTCTTTTATTGGAAGCTGCTCGTATTCCTACTCCAAGTAGAGATCCTGAGACTGGTGAGAAAATCATTGAAAATATTCCTGCTTTCTTCCATACATATCAATATGTACATGGTAAACGTGTTGGTATCATCAAATTTTCTGAACAACTGACGCAAATGTTATCTCGCGAGCCTGTTCGCGATACACTCCACCCTCGACTTTTGCCCATGTTGGTGCATCCTCGCCCTTGGTTGGCCTACAACTCTGGTGGTTACCTTTCTACAAAATCGATGTGTATGAGAATCAAGGATTCTGCAGAACAGCAAATATATCTCCAAAAAGCTTCAGAGCAAGATCACTTGGCTGACGTTTTGGCTGGCTTGGACGTTTTGGGATCTACCCGCTGGAGAGTCAATAAGGACGTTTTTAAGGTTATCCTTGAAGTTTGGAATTCTGGTGAAGCTGTTGCTGATATCCCACCTGTTGTGAACGAACATTCCCCTCTTCCTCCAAAGCCCGAAAATTACGACACTGATCCTAAGGCTAAATTTAATTGGGTTACCGAAGTCAAGCAGATTCAAACTACTGAGAGAAACAATCACAGTTTAAGATGTGATGTTAACTACAAGGTTGAAACAGCTCGTGCATTTTTGAACTTGCCCATGTATTTCCCACATAACATGGATTTCCGTGGCCGTGCTTATCCCATGCCTCCCACTTTAAATCACTTGGGTAACGATTTATGTCGTGGCTTGCTCCATTTTGATGAAGCAAAGCCGCTTGGTGCTAGAGGTTGGAGATGGTTGAAGATTCACTTGGCTAATTTACATGGTTATGACAAGTATGTTTTTGTTAGAATTCAGTTTTATCATTATACCTTACTTACCTGAACTTTTAGGCATTCCTTCACAGAAAGAGAGGCTTATACCATGGAGAATATCGACAACATCATGGACTCTGTTGATAACCCTTTAACAGTGAGTATTATACATTTTTCGCTTGGTAATCTATCATATTAACATGAATGGATTTCTAGGGACAGAAATGGTGGTTGAAGGCCGACTCACCATGGCAATGTCTTTCTGCTTGTTACGAAGTTGCTGCTGCCATCCGTAGTGGAGAACCCGAGACGTTCAAATCTCAGCTACCTATTCACCAAGATGGTACCTGTAATGGTCTCCAGCATTACGCAGCCCTCGGTGGTGATTTAGCTGGTGCTCGCGCTGTCAATCTAGCTGCGGGCGATCGCCCTGCCGATGTCTACACAGGCGTTGCTGATATGGTAAACAAACAAATTAACAAGGCTGCAGAAGAAGGAGATGAAATGGCCATGTTGTTGAAGGGTAACATCAGTCGTAAGGTCGTGAAGCAAACTGTTATGACCAACGTATACGGTGTCACATTTGTTGGTGCTCGCGCTCAAATTGAAAATCGTTTGAAAGAACAGCCCAATATCCCTCGTGAAAAGGTATATGCACTCTCTGGCTATTTAGCAAAAGCTGTTTTCTCTTCCCTTGGTGAGATGTTTACCGGTGCTCATGAAATCCAAAATTGGTTGACTGATTCGGCTCGTCGTATTGCCAAAAGTGTACCGTTAGAGACATTGGAAGAAGCCGGTTTGGTTTCCTCTGGGTCTAGTGCTCAACAAGAAATCGAAGAGCCAAAGAAGAAGAGAGGAGCTAAAAAGAAGAAGGTGTTCTCTGCACGTAACCCCACTGCAAATCAAATGACCTCTGTTATTTGGACTACTCCTCTCGGTTTACCTATCGTTCAACCCTATCGCCGTGCTGGTAAAAAGCAAATTGCCACCTTATTGCAAACTATATTCATTGAAGATCCTGATGCTTCACGTCCTGTGAATGCAATGAAACAAAGTACCGCTTTCCCTCCTAATTTTATTCACTCACTGGATGCCACTCATATGTTGATGTCTGCCGTGGCTTGCCACAAGAAGGGCATGGCATTTGCTTCCGTTCACGACAGTTACTGGACTCATGCTTGTGACGTTGATGATATGAACGAGGTTATTCGCGATCAATTTATTGAACTTCACTCTCAACCCATCATGGAGAATTTGATTGCAGAATTCAAAGAGCGTTATAAGGATTATAGAGTTCCTCATAGTGCACTTATTGAAAAGGACGACGACGAAACAAAAAAGAAACCACTTTTTGGAGATGTTTCCCTGTTAGACGAAGAGTTAGAGAAAGAGAAGCAAAAGAAGGATGCAGAAAAAAAGGATGCTTTAAAGGCACTCTTTGGCATTGGAGGAAACGATAATGCTGGAGAAGGTGACGAAGACTTGGATGAAGAGGCTGAAGAAGAAGAGAAGGTGACAAAGCCAAAGAAGGGCGGCCACAAATATGACCATACATGGGCTCCTTTGACATTTAGTCCTCTTCCAAAGAAGGGCGAATTTGATATTAATGAAGTGAAAAAGTCACCGTACTTTTTCCACTAAACGAAAATATCAAAGAGAAACAAAATTTAGACTTGTATATCCCCCCCTTATAAATACTGAGCAAAGTTGCTTGATGTATTAATAAAAATTGTAAATTATCCAATACTACTAGTGATGAGGACTGCATGAAAAGTGACTTGCTTTACCCTTTGTGGCAAAACATGTAAAAAACTACCACCAAAAATATTTTTTTAGCTTGGCCTTTCGCGCTTCTTGTACATATATCTATAAACCAACATGAGTTATGCAAACGATCTTGAGATAGTGAGTGCTTTTGCTATGCAAGATCTTCCACCACCAGTTCAACCACAGAATCCCGTTGTTGCACCCGTCACAAAGACCACAGTCGCCCAGGCAGATTCAGAGGTAAGAAGTGTTTGACTTGAAATAGCTGAAGCCTGTATAGTAAAAAATATCATCAATCAGAAAATGGAAGTGGATGAAGGGGAAGATATTATTGATAAAGCTATCGCAGGAGAAAAGAAAGAAGAAGGATATGAAAGTAGCGATATCGAGTTATCATCTGATGAAGAAGAGGACGAAGAAAGCAGCGACAGTTCAAGCGAGGAAGATGAAGAAGAGGATAGCAACGCTGAAGACGGAACCCCCAAAGAGAAGGGAAAGAAGTCAGAAGTTATGGATGACGAAGAGGAAGTTTTTACAGACGGCATTGTAAAGACTGTGAATGAAATTGTTGATATTGTTGTAGAGAAGCCAACTTTCAATGTCACTCCACAAACCGAAATTGTTTTAGCCGGTTCAGTCTTTCAGATTATCGGGAATGTGGTAGTTATTCATTGTAGACCTGGATGTGAATATAGCACTTTGGATCAAGGATCACTACTAGTTTACGAGAATCGAGAAATTTTAGGTGAAGTTTTCGAGACTTTTGGACCCGTTGCTAGACCTTACTACTCCGTCAGGTTTAACGATGCTAAGGAAATCAACACAGAATACGGAAAAATAGGAGCACCTGTATATTATGTACCAAGCTATCAAAAGACTCAAATTGTAGAAACTGAGACTTTACGAAAGATGAAGGGTACTGATGCTAGTAATATTTTCGATGAGGAAGTTGGAGAAGACGAAATGGAATTTTCTGATGACGAAAAAGAAATGGAGTTTAAGAGAAAGAAGAAGAATAAAGGGAAGAGAGCGTAAGTTATTTCCGGTGAACATTTGCAAATAGCAGAGTAATTTATCATAAGTTTTTACATAGAAAAAAGAACGCAGGCAATGCGAACGATAACGGCGGTGTAATGAACAACAATAGATCCTCAATGAATCGTCCCCGTCCCAGACCACCAAGAGACGCGCCTTTAGATTTTGATCAAGAATTAGCAGCCTATCAAGGCTCCCAAATGCCACCCCGTCAACAGCAAAGCTATGCTGATATTACGGATTACCAAATTCCACCCCGTCAACAACAAAGTTATGCAGATATCACAGATCATGTAACCCCACCTCCCGTACCCCAAATGCAACAAAGTGGTGGTAACTATCAAACACCCGCAGAACTGGTTTCTGCCTTGTTCAAATCATACAACGGTAAGTTACCCACTCAATTACCACCTCAGCAATCCTCAAAGCAAGAAGAAGCAAGTCAGTCTTCTCAAACCAGCGATAAATCCAACAAAAGTATTCAAACATTATTTTCCACACCTCCTCCTTCAATTGATTAATTAGTAAAAGAAGTGATATTTATTTCTTAAATAATCCCTTGACTTTGTTCATGACACCTTTCTTTCTTCCATGCTGTTCTTCTTGCACTGGCTTCTTTTCATTGAATTCTGATGAAGCTTCATCATTATAAGAGGGCGGAGGAGAAGGAGGAGCATTAGCCAAGTCAGCAAAGCTTGACTGCAACTCTTGGATAGTGTTCATATCTAATTGAATACCCGCCACCTGCATATCTTGAGCTAATTTTTGAACTCTTTCCTTAATCTCTGGGTCGTTCATTACTTTCATTATCTAGGAATGCATTATTATCACCACGCTCGTGACAGTGATTTATGATCTATTTTAAAAAATACCTGCATGAAACTGGGTTTTTTTCCAGACACATCTACGCCTTTTGTTTGCAACAAGTTTGTAAAGTCTACTAATTGGTTCATTATGTGGGGATGTTGTTGAATCTTTTCAATGAGAGGATGAGTGGGCGGCTTGCTGCTGTTCCAGTCGTGGGAGGAAGCAAAGTAATTGATCGACTTGGAGTGAAAAGGACTATTTTGCACCACTTGACAGGTGCTACTACGAAGAAGAACAGACTTTGTGATATTGCTCTTTCCTAACAAAGGCTTGAAGCCTGTATTAAAGAGCACACGCGTAGCAGGTCTCTTGGCAATAGCTATGAAGCGATACAACATTTTATGTTGAAAATAGTCGAGTTCGTTGGATTAGAAAGGGAAAAAAGAAAAGTAAAAAAAGCCCAAAACAAGGGTTGAATAAAATTCGCAGTAATAATTTTTGGCAGTCATTTTGTAAGGCCGAACAACCAAAGTTGAGAAAACTGATCTGTGAGGAAAAAACGCCAAAGATCGCTATCACCTCGCAAGTGATGAGCAACTCACCGCACATCAAGTCTCGTAGCTTAAGCATACTGTTATTAAAGCAGTTAATAAATGATATCATTGATCTGATGATTTAGAGGCTACATAGTCTTGTTCATTTGAAGTGCAGCATTGATGAGTTGAAGCTGGTTACTTTTTCTGTAATTTTAATGGCAATTTAAGTGAGTACCTATCCTGTAATTATGTGTGACAGTAACATTGAGAACGTTGATTATCGTCACTTTTTGTAAGTGGTAGAGGCATTATGCCAAATTAAAGCGCCTTAACAACGGATAATGATGATATTTTAAGCCAAATCAAGTCATGATATGCAGTAAAATCAATTATGTTGCGACTGAAGATGGCAAAAAAAAAAAAAAAGGGATTGTTGCTTCAGTGTGCGGATTATGATAGAGACAAAAGCTGATCATTTCTCTTCGATTGATAAAAGTGTTTTCTCTCTGTATTAACTTTGTTGATCATTTACTATTCAATCGCTTATGCTACTCTTGAACAAAATACTCAGAATTCACAATCGAAGTACTTTTCATGAAAATATAAAAAAGAGAGATTGCTATACAAATGGCAATGATAGAGTGACGGTTCCCACTTCAGTAAACTTTATCAATTCGCCTGAAATACAATGAATATCCCAAACATGTTGGTTTTTCACATGACATTTGCCTTGTACCACTATCAGAACCATTTTTGATCCTCGCCATCCAATTTTAAGATAACGCAAGGTTTGCCTGTACAATGGACAGTAATGAGCAAACCGACTCTAGCCCTGACGCTAACGTCGCAGGAGATCCCGCAAACAACAACGCCTCAAACAACAAAAAGAAGAGAACAGGCCCAAAACGAAGAAAAGTAACTCATGGTACATTTCTAAGCCGGGAAAAGTGCCCCTCTATATATCTAATATGTCTCCTTTAGCCTGTGTATACTGCAGAAGATCGCACATGACTTGTGATGATGGTAATTATACACTTGCTTTATCCCCAATAGCAACAAACTGAAACATGCTTGTATTCACACAGGAAGGCCCTGTCAAAGATGTATAAAACGAAGTATTGGACATTTATGCCACGACGAAATCAAGAATCCTTCGAATGCCAATAATAACAAGACAAATGGGTCCACACCCGTTAAAAAATCCTCTAATTCAACAGCAAACTCGTATATAGATAACTCGTCTTCAACAATACCCGTTGTACCACAACACCTTGTTGGTAAATTTAATAATGGAATTACAATACGACTTGTATATAAATAGTTTTTAATACAACATATTTTTTTCTATTCTAGCTACACCGAGTAATTTGGGTGGTTTGCCACTTCAATTCTTTGGACAAATGGGAACTGGGCAGTTGACATTTGCAAGCGAACAGATGGGGAATGAAATATCAGTGATAAGGTATAAATTACATTGTCTGACAAAAGAAGTACACATAAAATCTGTTATCATTAAATTTTTACATTTTTATAAATAGTAACTTTCTAGATTCGTTGGGAGCTGAATCACAAATATTCAAACCAAATCAAAATTCCACTCAACAACAGCAGCAACAGGAACAACAACAACAACAGCAGCAGCAACAAGTGAATTCCACCGAGAAATTCTTTCTAACTGCAGCAGATCCATCTGATGGTAGACTGGAAGATCGATTGACAGAAGTTATCAATGCAAAATATGAAGCGGGCTTCCTAAAACCTTATAACTATGTGAATGGATATGCGAGATTACAGAAATACATGGATAATAAGTATGGTTTATTCAATCATTTTAATTCACACTTTTTGTATTTAAAAATTCCCTTTGTTTCATAGTATGTCTGCCTCAACGAGACAACGCATTTTAAATGTGATGGGGACGTTTCGACCTGCATTTCGATCTGTTGCTCAATCACTTACAGATATTGATTTGATTTTAGTAGAAGAAGCCTTTGAAAGACTTTTGCTGGTATGTATAAGAGAAGCATCACTTGGGTGAAGTAGTCATCTTACTTACCGGATCAATCAGGATTATGATAGAGTCTTTAGCTCAATGGGGATACCAGCCTGTTTATGGCGTCGTACAGGAGAAATATACAAAGGAAATAAAGAATTTGCGTCCTTGGTTAATGTCCCAATAGAAGATCTTCGAGAGGTATGTATACAAGTATATTTACTAAATCACGAATTCCCTACATGATTTGCTTGCATGCTAACCGAGTTCAACAAGGGTCGCTTGTGTATATATGAATTAATGGCTGAAGAGTCCGCTGTCAATTACTGGGAGGTACAGTACACACATAATGTGAATTATAAATTGGTAAAAAAAATAGTAAAGGTACTAATATGAAATGTAAATTAAAGAAATACGGAAATATAGCCTTTGACCCTGGACAAAAGGCTGTTCTGACTTCATGTCTTTTGAAAAGCAGTTCCATCAAGTCTTCAACGACAACGACGACAGCAACGACAACCGGCGGCAGTGTTATTTCCTGTTGTTTTTCATTCACAATCAGAAGAGATAAATACAATATTCCCGTAAGTTTTGAGTTTTACATGGTCAGCATAAGCTTTCGTTATTAACCTGGATTTTGTTTGTACTTAGACTGTCATTGTTGGAAATTTTTTGCCTGTACAATTACAACAATAATAATGAACTATGTAGTTTTAGTAACAATTATAAATTTTATTTTCAAGACCTTCTTTGTTTTCCTTTATATTTGCTACAATTATCGCAATACCATTTTCCTTTAGGTACAGTCTTTAAATCTACACAAGCAAGATGAAACCATTCAATATCACACTACGTATGAGAGAAATGAGATTGTTAGTTTATGCAAAATTATCAAACGCGCATAGTTATCTTACATCTGTGTTATCGCAGGCCAACATATCTCCATAAGAAACACTCTGGCAATAGCAATACAAGGGCTCGTTAGGATCAACTGGCATATCAGAATCAGAGCTAAATGATCAAAGAAAAAAAAAAGAAAAACTACGTTTAGATTTCATGGTGTATAAAATTATTAATCTCGTAACGATCCTTACGATTTTAATTTTCCATTCTTTCTTGAGGGTAAAGTTTTCATTGGTTTTCCTTTTTCAGAGTGAGAGGTTCTGCCCCTAGCATCTTTTAATGTTCTAGGAATATTTGACATGTCATCTTTTGGTAGTCTTCTTTCTACGTACGTGGAATCATTAGTTACATACATGCTATCCCGACTATGCTTGTATACTCTACGTACTTTTAGCTGACTGAGACTCTTTTCTTTCATTGATCTTTTTTGTTATCTTCTCTCTTGATGACAATTTCGAGTATTCGCGTAAACTTTTAGAGGAAGGCGTCAAACCAGGTAAAGAAGCAATACGGAGTTTACCAATAGGATGGTTTTCTTCAAACTTTACTAGATTTGCATCGAGACGATTGCAGTGACGATCCACCTAAAAGACTGTTAACAGAAAAAGACGTGACATTACTCAATTCGAAATCAGGTATTTACTGCATCAGAAGTGACTTTTGCTAGTGCTGCCTTTTCACTATTTCTTTGTGCTGTTTCCGTGAGCAGCTCTATTATGGCTTTTAACTTTATAAAGCGATCATTAGCATCAAGATTCTCTATATTGTCAATAAGATCGATAGCTGCTTTTGCTGTTGCTGTTGTTGACTCTATCATGAAAGGTCAGTACTTGAGAGCGTTTGCAAGCCAAGAAGATTACAAGTTACCTTGTGCATAACCATCCATTTCCTTTAAAAGTGTAAAGTTCTTTTGAAGATCTATTTGCAACGCTTCAATGACTACAATAAAGACATTAGAAGAGTAATAAAAACTAAATGACAGCACGAGACACTTACTGTCAATGTAGTCATCTATGTATACGAGGTTGTCCACTGATAGCTTCGTCATTTTTTATATGATTAAGTGATAATTTAAAGAAAAAGAACAAAATTTCATAGTAATCCAGGTCCGAAATATAATTTGTTCTGTAGCCTGTGAAACCATCTACATACATAGAGTGGATATAATGTACTTTACGGTATTACCATTCATGTTGGAAATATGAACATGACAATTATTATGACTGTTAGCAATTTGTACCGGCTAATTGAGTAAATGTAAATGCAAGTGCGCGTTTTAGAGCACGCACCTTCTCGTAAGAAAAGCGGGGAATAGGTCGCTTTCCAAGTGCGTACTCTTTTGAAGCGAAGCGAACAAAATACTTTCATCATACTGCCAGCATTCAGATATTCCCCTTAAAGGTACGGATCAGCTATTTGTAAGAGTCACTCAGAGAAATGTGTCGTGCAGGTGTTGGAGCTCTCAAGCCAGTAAAGGAGAGTACGTACACACTATAATTTAAAGAAAAAGAACAAAATTTCATAGTAATCCAGGTCCGAAATATAATTTGTTCTGTAGCCTGTGAAACCATCTACATACATAGAGTGGATATAATGTACTTTACGGTATTACCATTCATGTTGGAAATATGAACATGACAATTATTATGACTGTTAGCAATTTGTACCGGCTAATTGAGTAAATGTAAATGCAAGTGCGCGTTTTAGAGCACGCACCTTCTCGTAAGAAAAGCGGGGAATAGGTCGCTTTCCAAGTGCGTACTCTTTTGAAGCGAAGCGAACAAAATACTTTCATCATACTGCCAGCATTCAGATATTCCCCTTAAAGGTACGGATCAGCTATTTGTAAGAGTCACTCAGAGAAATGTGTCGTGCAGGTGTTGGAGCTCTCAAGCCAGTAAAGGAGAGGGCAAACAAGTAGATCAGAAGTTAGTAAGTAGGACACTTGTCAACATGTACATAGAAAGAGGTGGAGCGAGAGCTTTTGTAGCCAACAATCTTGTTGAACAATTCAAATGTATGAACGTTTGCACATAGCGAGAATTTAATTATCCTAATAATACTTAAATATGGGGTTTTCACAAGTTACAATTGATGTCTACGTAAATACGACTCGGACGCTTTGCTCTCAACACTTGTCGCAGTGAGAAGAATTGCACAAGTAAATCATGTAGACAAGAACAGCGTTGGTGTAATTCTTTTTGTATACATAAATTACAAAGCTATTATCAGAGTCTAATTTAGTATTGTCTGTGAATAAGCTTCTCGATCAATCCCAGGCACTAAACACTGTAAATGTATAATAAGTAATTGCGGCGTACATGAAGAATACTTTAACTGTGGCGAGTTCCGTCAAGTACCATGCCGTTCTCTACGTAAGTTCAATTGGAATTTATAAAATAACAATATGACAATCCAAAATAAAGGTTTAAATAACAACATTAATACTTGAAGCATCAAATCTATCATTTTATACCTCTTGAGTATATACGTATATATCTTGTGCTGTCAAACTCCAAAACAATACGTTACAAATCAATTTGCCTTTAATTAATAGGTTTAGAGCCTAAAATCAATGTCTTTTGTCTATTTGACGCAAGTTATTTTGGCTATTGAAAAATAAAAGGATGGAATGGACTAGAATAAATGAGTGAATATGTTTGGCTCATCGATCCAACTTGGGGCCGTGAAAATCGAGTCCAAGAGAAAATGCCGATTCACAAACTCAGCTAGAGGCTGATTGGATGAACAAGAAATTTCCCAATTTGGTTAATGAAAGCTTCCAGAATGTTTGTAAATCCTATATCTTTTTTATATTTTCTTCCTTACAACTATTACTCTTTCTTTCACAAATATTTTTTTTTCAGAAAATACTTTAAAAGGAGAAAAGTTCCAAATACTTTCCTTAAAGTTACTTTAAAAAAAAGGTAAAATTTTTATTGTTTATCAGCCTAAGTGGAATTTCTTATTCATTAATTTGAAAGTTTACTCATTGTGTAGATTCCTTTTATAATTCTTTACAATGTATCCTTTTGATTTCTCATTAAACGAAAAGGATGAACAAGTTCGACTTGATCAGTTACGAGCCTTTCTTGAACATTGCAAGCTTTCTAAATATTTCGAAACTTTTGTCAATGAAGGCTTTGATTCTCTTTTATCTGTAATATTCGCTTTGTAAAATGTAAAATTATTATCAGATTATTAATAAGCTGTCCTATCCTTAGTTATTCGATATCACAGAAGCAGATTTAATAGCTTTAAACGTTAAACGTGGCCATAGACGAGTAGGTATTGTTTGACAATTTTGATACAACAATAGATATACCGAGAAAACATCATGCTATTTTTCAGGGTAGAAAAGCTTAATTAACATACAACTGTTTAATAGGCTATTCAAAGAGCTATTGCAACTGCTCGTGGTATCCCGTTAACCACACCGATAGTAATTTACTACGGATATGAGGAACCAGGTAAAATTGAGGATAGCCTTGAATATATAACCATTTCTAATCTATTTCATCAAACTCAGGAGTTGCACACATGCCTAAACCTGGAACAACAAAGATCGTGAATGATAATAGCACCATTTCGACTACAACTACAACTACAACAACCACTACGTTTGTGACAAAAAATAGCCCCAATAATCGCAACAATGATATCCTCGTTATGGATGATGAACCAAGAGGTGTGAAGAGACATCATCACTCTCATAGTAAAAGGAAGAAGAGAAAGCAGTATGTTCCAACAAAACCAGTTACTCCTTTCGCAGAGTATTTGTACGAGGTCAAAGCTGAACTAAACGGCATGTCAGAATCGGAAATTCTGGAAATCGCTCAAGGGCGCTGGAATTTATTAAGCCCTGTTGAAAAGGAAAAATACGAAAGAGAAGCATTGCATGCAAATTCAGATTATGTTATGGATAGATTCTTGTTGGACGACTATGAAAGCGACCAGGTAAATTTATTTACTATTATGTAACATAGTCGTATGTAGAAGAATGTGTATTTACATCGCATTTAAAATATGTAGAGCCATGATTCAATTGATTTTCCTAGTTAGTATATTGTACGAATGGCACTTTGCATGTCCCTAAAAAAAGGTTTTCCCGCTAACTGTATTTTGTTAGCTTTTGATGCTGTCGCTGGTAGATATCATCGTTATCGACTTGCACATCGACAATCAATGCCTGAATCGGATTACCATTCTTTTACGTCGTCTTGATGTTGCAATATACCATTCAAAGGGAGCAAATAGATTGCACCGAGTTTTATTATCCCAATTGCACTGGAACGTCTAAATATTATCAAGCCTTTCTTATATACGTTTGCTTGTCACATCAGTAACGCACACACACACAAGACAGGCGTTTTTATTCACTCAAACGTATTTATAATATAACATATTTATATACGCAAGATGTATACATACATACCCTTTGTTTCAAAAAATCATGAATAAATGTTCTATTTCTTTACCATAAATATTTACTAAATGTCAATCATCGAGTTACATAGTTAGATCATAATGCTGATAGCACATTTGGAAACACTAATAAAGAAGGTAAAAATTATTATTCGTACACAGTCGTGTTTCCAGCACGTTCCACGTCTATTCATATCTCAAGAGAGATTATGTATCCATGATTTGATTGATACGTTTTTATTAGTAGTGTAAACTTATCAAGTTACTATTGTTCTAATTTTTTTGTAATGTTGAGGTCATCGGTGGATAGTGAGAAACAAAAAGAATGGCAAAGAACTTTATTCGTTGAAATTAAAGTGGTAGCAGATTTTAATTTAAATCGTCCGATTGGTCATGTAACACATCTCCGTTATGTGCGTAGTGGCGGGCTCTCCTTTCTTCAAACGCCTTGTGGCGTCTACGTGCTATTTGATGGGTCAAAGTCTAATAAGTATTTTGCAAATGCTTTGATGTATATGCTGTTCACTACACTACCTTCTTCCTCTTTCTTCCTTTGCTCTTCTTCGTCTGCTCTCTCAAATTCATCCTTGATATGTGGGCTAGTGGTATTTGCTTTAACGAAGCTAATTCCCTTCTCTTTGCTACTACTGTCCCCACCATCCAGAGAGAAATCTTCGGGTTCTTCAGTTGCTGCTTTCCTAAAGTTTTCTGGAATATCTACCGTATCCATACCTATCTAAGTACACAACGACTTTTGTAAGAATACTTAGACGTACCTTCCCAATTTGTAACTTGATCAGTCGAGGGATCGTATCGGACGTAAGGAGTGTTGGGCTCATCTACTTTCATCAATACCTGTTGTTTTTGCTGTTTTTCGGTTGCTCTAAGTTTGTTTTCGTCCCACTTTAACCTATCAGAGGGTTTATTCGCTTTAGCACTTGTGGAGGAGTGGTGCAGAGTATACTGATGTCTTACTTGTGTTCTGGCGTAATATGAGCTTCATATTCGTGCGACTTTTGTAGAATTCCCTTTGTTGGTGACTTGTTCGATTCTTCACGATGAATTGTATTCGACATTACGAAATATTAGCAAGTATTAAGCAGATTTATATGCCTGAGTTTCAAGATGAATTTTATTATTATCAAAGATGGGTGTACGAAGGGTGTCTCGTAATTATACAGTCGCAGTAAATCTATCAATGGGATTGTCGGAAGACTAGCAAGCCGAAACACGAACCAAGCGAAACAAACATCGCGATAGTACTTGCAGTGAATGACTGGTAGCAAATTCCCCGAACCTATGTGCGTACAGTAAAGGCACGCTCAGAAGCTGAAAGTAACTGGTAGACTCTCCATGAAACTCGGGGGGGGGGGAAGCCACGTTCCGAAAAAAAACTTGAGGATATTGCAATATCTATCTATTTGAAGATGAAGAAGGGGCCATATTTGTGATGCAAACACGTCCAAATACAAAGCCACTTAAGGTCCTATGCCGTGTTCAGACACCACTGTCATGTATTTTCTGTTGAAAGTCTTATTTTGTACAGATTACTTTAAAAAAGAAGATAAATAATGTCGATATGTTACCAATTACAGTTCTTCCAGTCATACTGGTACAATTCAAATTCATTTTTCAAGTTTAGTGAGTTACAGCACTTTGTTAGATAAAAGTACTTCAAGATAATTCTCTTGTCTTTTTAGGGAAATGAAGGTCAGACATAAGTAAGTCACTTTTCATCTCTGCTGCTTTTCCCTTTCTCCACAAACACGCACAGCATGCTGAATTTGGTCACTATATCGCTCGGCTATATTACTTTACCGTTTTTCGTCAAGCATACGATAAAGGCACTAGAAATAACTTCTATAGAGGATGAAGACGAGAACGAAACTTCTTCGCCTCAGTGGACTTTTGGAAATACCATATGCATCACTAGCTTTGTACAATCACCTCCCAACATATACCCAACTATTGAGAAACACATTCTTCAAATTGCACATCACTCCAATCAAGCTGAAAAAGAAACGCAAAGTACGCTATCGCGATCCTTAAACGAGAATTGTCACGGTCTTGTATTACTCTCAGCAGACTTACTGGGTATACTTTCAGCAACCACCCAAAGTGATATATTTACCTTCCAAGTGGTCGAGTTTGACTCGAGTATCTTATTTGATGAAAGCATCCTAAAAGAACAACATTCAGTATCTGCAAAAAAGATCAAAAGTTACAGCAGTTTTTCACCTCAAGATAATGCAATACTTGATTTGGATAATCCACCAAAACCCTTTGAAATTATGGAACTCTGTCAACGTTGGCCATCCTCAGAAGGTCAATTATCAGGACTGGCAAAACAGATATATAAAACTGCAAGTCTTTATGGTTATTGGGATTATTGGCGTGTGTTTGAGGGTATTTGTAATGGACACCGTATCAATCCACAACAGTTGATAAGTTGATTATGTAATAAAATACTTGACGAAAAAAAAAAAAAAGACGCGGCTTGTAAAAGTTAGTGGAGTCACGTAGTAGATACGAGGATTTCAAACTTCTTTGATATTATTATACTATTTTGCTTTAATTGACATGTCAGACGAAAAAAAATTAGATCAACTTCGAAGAATCGAAGAAGGTAAACCTTCACAGTATTCTCTGGAATGAGCAGAATATTAATTCCTCTTTTCTTGCGCCTTAGAACTGAAATGTATTGTTTGCGTAAGTTTGATCGATGATCCTCATACGCTCATGTGTGGTATGACTCTTGAATACTTTTGCCTTCGATCGCGCAGCAGCTCACATGCATGATTGAATATCTATTAGGACACAGCTTTTGTGGCCAATGTCTTTTGAGATGGTTTGCTCAAAAGAAGGCATGTCCTACTTGTAGATCACCTACTATTAAGCAGCCTGTTCATAATATTACACTGCAGAAAATAAGTAAGACTCCCTCACACTTTGATTTGATTTCTATTATTTCTGAAGCTAAACATATACACAAATAGTTCAGTTAGTGTGGCCAGAAAACCGTATCCCAGAACGAAAATTACAGCGAACAGATTGGCTGGATCTTTATCCAGTACAAAATCAGGGCAGTTATATTCGTGACGAAGATGGGGATGGTGTGATGTAAGTAGCATTTTCCCACAGACTTTATTATAGAAACTCATTTTATCTTATCTCGCAAAAAGATATCGTTGCTCAAATTGTGCTTGGGAGTTGGACGAAGAAATGTTTTGTGGTCAATGCCTGATATATTACGATGACGGGGAAGACCGATCCAACGCTAGACGTAACGATGATGAAGTGACGGACACAGAGTCTCATCATGACCAGGACGAAGAGGATTTAGAGGATTTTGTCGTAGAAGACGATCATGTAGAATATGAAAATTTAGATCAAGACCACGTCTTGGATGAGACATCCTCTGAAGAGGATAGTGACGTCGATATGGGTGCTATCCATATCAACGACGACGATTCAGAAGAAGACGAAGGTTAGTGTAATCACGATTGAATTTTTACACTTGTGTGCTAAAGAGAAAAAAAAAATACAGTTCAAGTAAGATCTCGAAAAAGAAGAAGGATTAGGAGCGACGATGATGATAGCTCTGTTAACTCTGTGATATCAATCGAGGATGACGATGTCGGTGTGAGTCGCTTCAACAACAACAATAGAACTTCCTCTCGATTTATTGTGGATGTGGACGACGAAGAAGAAGAAGAGGAAGAAAGCGAGGACGAAGAATATCCTGATGACCCTTTTCCAAGGAAAAGAAACATATTTATCGACGATTATGCTGAAGAGGACGAAGACGAAGAGAGGATAACACCTAAACAACCCAAAATTGACAGTGTAACACAACTTATCACTAATGCTCAAGCTAAAATGAGAGCTGAAAGCAGTAATAGTAAGGCTAATGCCAGCTCGCAGATAGAAATCGATAGTGACGATGACCCAAGCTCCTCTACAGGGTCAGATGATGAACCAGATTATGATTTTTAATATCCTTCATTCAGTATAAAGTTATCTCTCTCTTATGTGCAACCATAAAGTGTGTTTGACATGTTGATTATCTCATAAAATCCTCGTGGTGGTACAGTGTAGTGGTTTAATTAAAAAATATGTAAAAACAAAAAAAACAAGATACTACATCAACGATGTATGGGAAAGAGGGTATATTTGTGGGGGTGATGGGAAAGCAATAATCAAAACATGGTTTTCTAATAAATATGATACATCAGATATACGCGTAAATGCGTATACTCAGATAGGTCTACAGGGTGCATGATCTTGCATACATTACATGATCAGGACCACTGTTGCTAACTCCACTAGCGACGGCAGAATCATTGATGTGAATGAGTGAGACAGAAGCATTGCGTCTTCTCTCTTCATCTTCCTTCTCCTTTTGAGCAAGTGCATCAGAAGGCAATAAAATGGATCTATCAATAGATGCAGGTAAACCTAATAATAGAATATGCAGTGAGTATAAAAATGATATCATATATTCAAAAGCAAAATTACCTCTGTGTCTTCCTTTATACATGAGAATAATCAGCACCAATTTACTCAATGTACGATATTGACCAGCTTGCGATGTCGCCGTATTTGGGTAACCAGTGGAGGCTCCTACATTACCAAAAGCTGAAACACACTCGTAAATAACAGTGGCGATAGTGACAGGTGATGGCGACATGATTGATTCTGCTTCCAAAACACAAATACAGAAAATACCAGTGATGACCCAGCAGATATCACTCGTCAATTGTCTTTGAATTTGGGTAATAACAAAGAAATCGGGTCCCTTTAACAACTTTTTCGTATTTTGAGCAATACTCGTCATTGTCGAGTGTCTTTTGAGCTTGATGAATGGGGCGTCCGATAAATCCTTCTCTGAAAATTGCACTGGTTCCTCATCCTCACCTCTAAAAATACCCAAAGCACGTTCCTATGTAATTGTGTAAGTTTACTTGTAGTTTTTGGCGACTCATTTTACTCTCAATCTCTTACCTGATAGATATTACTGTTTCTCATGGAGATGGCTACAGGATAAACACTGATATACATGGCAATAATGTAGACCAGTTGAGCTCCAGGGTTTATATCAGCAAGACCAATGACACTGAAGCCCGCTATAAATATATGTGAGATAAAAATTAAAGAGACAATGAATGTCGGCGATATTTACCATTTCTAGTGGCGACAGATTGAAACAAGCCGTCCAAGAATCTTGAGCCCCAACTGATACCAGACAATACCGGCAACCAATAATTCAAAGCAAGAAAGCACACCAATTCTACCAAGGTGATGGCAACCAAGACAATCAAAAGCCACCAGGTTTGAGTAGATGGAAACAAGGTAGTGTAGCACCTTCTTGGATGATCCAGCAAATAACGGAAAGTTTCACGACGCATCACGTTTGACTTGGGGGTTAATCTGTAACATAACCAAATAATAAAACGCAATAAGATGGCATATGCAGTGTTGCCCACCAGAATAAGAATAATAGATAAAATCAACGGTGCAGGGGCGTTTTGAAAGGGCACCATACTTGCATCCAAATGATTCAGACCCAAATTGGTGAAAGCTGATAAACTCATAAACATGGAAAAGAACCAAGGATCAACTGGGCCGTTAGGATTTGACGTCTTCAATACCACGGAATATACCCTCCAAATCGTAGAGAACTTGTCACTCTAGACAAAGTGTACTCTCACCAATTCTACCAAGGTGATGGCAACCAAGACAATCAAAAGCCACCAGGTTTGAGTAGATGGAAACAAGGTAGTGTAGCACCTTCTTGGATGATCCAGCAAATAACGGAAAGTTTCACGACGCATCACGTTTGACTTGGGGGTTAATCTGTAACATAACCAAATAATAAAACGCAATAAGATGGCATATGCAGTGTTGCCCACCAGAATAAGAATAATAGATAAAATCAACGGTGCAGGGGCGTTTTGAAAGGGCACCATACTTGCATCCAAATGATTCAGACCCAAATTGGTGAAAGCTGATAAACTCATAAACATGGAAAAGAACCAAGGATCAACTGGGCCGTTAGGATTTGACGTCTTCAATACCTCTTGGGCATAAGTGGAAGCTGCAACGTAAATTCTAAAGAAGAAGCCAAAGGAAATGATGAACCCAATGTAATACATTGGTACGATTCTGGCCAGCATTTCCAAAGCTCTATACTCTGTACCACCAATGCGATACCTTTCGTCCTTGGTTAATTCAGATTTTGCGACAGGTTGCCTCATAATTTCGTATTCAGAGTTTGTGCGATGTAAAGGAAGTTGATCGTAATTACCGTTGTCTTCATTATATCTATTTTGCAATAGCTTCTTGCGTTCTCTTTCACGTAATACATTGGTATCTTCCCTAAAAGTGATTTGTTGATTTGTATTTGTGTTATTATTGTTACTAGCGTTATCACTTGAGCTTGAAGACGGTTGCAATATTTTGTTGATTTCATATTTTTCTCCATTTTTTTCGTCTTGTTGTTGCTGTTCATATGACATGGATGATATGTTATTGTTGCTACTGTTGTAATTACTATCATAACTATTTCTTCTGCTGGTGATGGGTGTTGTATCACAGGGATGGCTACTAGTACAAAAGAGATCTGGTTCCAATGTGGTAATCGCTTCGTCTTTATGACTTTTGTTGTTTTCGTTATCTAAATTATCCATTTCGATTGTGCTGTAACTTTTTTCGTCTTCAGTGTCGTCTTTTTTGTTTGGAAGGTGCATATTATGATGTACAACGATGTCATCGGTCCGGGTAATGTGCGTGTCGAGAGAACCTCTTCGTTTTCTTGAGAAAAGCGAAAATTTGTTTGAATTTTGAGCTGGAGTTGAACGAACAGACAACATTGACATTCGGCGACGAATTGGACCAGTAATTGAATGATTACCGTCGCTACTATTATTAGTGATATTGCTTTCGGACGATATTCTTTGGTTCGCTTCTTCCTGTTGCTGCTGTTGTCTAAGTAACTTTTGTCGTTTGTATTCCTCTTTTCTTCTTTGGTTCACTTTTAATTCTTCTTCGAATCTTTTAGAAAAGTAATATCTTCGCACCATGACCACAAAGAAAGAAATCAGTACATGACAGCCCATGAACGAACTTAGATAGAGAAGAACCATATGATATGTTGACATATCTGACATTGCAATCGTATTCAATCCAGTATCTGTACAACCCGTTGTAGCCATAAATAAAGCATCGATATAATTCCAATTCGTTCCAGGTTGACAATAATAAAGTCCAGAAAAAATTAAAATGATTAAAAGGATATACAGTAAATGCAAGTGAATATAGTGGATCCTAGTGTCCCAAAATCGATACAGCGCTTTACTGAATCGATTCATTTTCTCTTGCTGAGACATTCTTTCTAGATATATTTTTAGAGAGGTTGAAAAAAGGAAGAAGAAGAGAAGCAAGGAGTGGAAAAAAGAAAAAGTTTTGAAAATTTATAACGTTTTGGTACTCCGAGGTTTGGAGAGTTCGCCTGAAATAGTCGACGTGAAAAAAATAAAACTTAATTACAAAAATCAAGTTGTACCAGGTGTTAAAAAAACGCTATATAAAGTAATATTTCAATCTCTATCGTCGGAATATACCCTCCAAATCGTAGAGAACTTGTCACTCTAGACAAAGTGTACTCTGTTTTCTCCAACATGGCTTTACCTGTCTTCTTAATAAGTAAGTTACTGTCTTCCCTGAAGAAATTTACAATAGGGATAGTAAAAAAAGAAAAAAGAATAATAATAAGAAACAAATGAAATGGAATAATCTATCGATTTCTGATAGGCTCCCTTTTGAGGTGATCGAAATTGATTTGTTGAACCTAGATTATAAGAGTATTAATTATTAAACAATGAAATTAATGCAGTAAAGAGAGCAACTAGTAGTAAGGCAAGCGAGTTCTGACTCTAACAATGCTCTAGCTATGGTTCAACTATGCTCATATACCAATTTCTGCCGCTCGAGTAATACAGCAAATCCTCTTTACACGGGCCTCGGAGAAAGTTTATCTCATTTTTATCTATACGTACCAATAGAAAGTGAAATATATTCACCGGTCTTTTAAAGGAACGAGAAAAATGGTGGTCATGGATTTATGCAACTCTATATAATGTACCCGGTAATTACAACATGTACATCCGTAAAACGAGGCCACGGGACAATCAGTGTTTATATCAATACGTATAGTGTGTACGTGATTATAAGAGTATTAATTATTAAACAATGAAATTAATGCAGTAAAGAGAGCAACTAGTAGTAAGGCAAGCGAGTTCTGACTCTAACAATGCTCTAGCTATGGTTCAACTATGCTCATATACCAATTTCTGCCGCTCGAGTAATACAGCAAATCCTCTTTACACGGGCCTCGGAGAAAGTTTATCTCATTTTTATCTATACGTACCAATAGAAAGTGAAATATATTCACCGGTCTTTTAAAGGAACGAGAAAAATGGTGGTCATGGATTTATGCAACTCTATATAATGTACCCGGTAATTACAACATGTACATCCGTAAAACGAGGCCACGGGACAATCAGTGTTTATATCAATACGTATTTCTAGCAAAATGAAACGATAATGCACAAGTACTTTTTTTAACTAAACTAATGTAAGTGCTGATGTCACTCTAGTAATACGACACTGCCGTTGTTCTATTTACAGATCAAAGTCAAACATAGTATTACACTTTTCAATAGTGTTTCAGTATGTACTCAAGAGACAAAATCACTACAATAATGCAGCATGTAGTTTTTATATTTACGGTAAATAGTTTGGTACAAGAAAACAGAAATCACAATTTGATGTAGCCGGGGTCGGTTGTACAATAACCAAACACTTTCTGGTTTTGCTTTTTTTTACTATTTCTTACCCCGCATCACATTTCTTTTTTGTTTATACATTTATTTTTACAAATACATTAATTAATGCGCTATTTTTGCGTCCAGGTTTAATTTATCTGTGACGTCTAGTAATTGCTGTATCGTTTCTTCATCGCTCTTTGATTTATAGGCTTGAATTAGTTTACTAAGGACGTATTTACTCGGCTTGTATCCTTCTCCAATCATGTCGTAGTAGAGTGATATAGCTGACGGCAGTTGCTTCCTATGAGCGAATCCGACAATCACTTTATTCATGCCTCCTACACTTTTCCGATCTAATTTTTGACTTTTCTTTGACTTTATATCCAAATATACTTGTTCTGCTTTTGATAGTTCTCCATGCTTTCCATAATACCTAATGAATTTTTCAATGATATCGTCGGGAACCGTTGCCTCAGTGGTTGTCATGACAACGGCCTGCCATAATTTATCCAATGTTTCCAGGTTTTCGGGTGTAAATGGTTGCTCCATATAATAATTTACAAATAATTCATAAGTACCACAATCTGCAGTGACTTTATCGTTTAGCATTGAGGAGAAGATTCTACTTGCTGATTTTTGGTCTTTACAATACAGGTGAGAATCTATCAGAATTTTATAGCTCAACATGGACGCTATGTTCTTTTGCCTTGCAATATTTAACAATTCTTCTGCGTCGCCGATATTCCTTGACTTGATACATCCTTTCATTGCCAAATGCCAGTATGATATGTCCAATTCAAACTTGTCTATTATCTTTAGAAACATCGCCTTCAGATTTGGGTGACCGTATGCTGATAAATGTTGTAATATCTTTTCCATTTTATCGCTCGCCGACCTCTTTTTCTCCTTCTTTGACTCTAATATAAATAGCTCGTCAAACCACTTTTCTAATCGATCGTTTTGTACGTTATTGCGATGACGTTGAGTTGACATGCCAATAATCAGCTGTAGGTACGTTTGACTGTTGGGTTCAATGCCTTTTGCCTTCATTTCTTTCAATAATTTACTCGCTTCCACATGTCCTTTACTCTTCTTTTTAAATGTCATGGCGTGTGCTTTTAATATTTTGTTGTAGTCAATGACTCGCTGTGGTTGCACCTTGAGATGGGCGACATGAGACAAATTTCTCTTATGAAGACAAATATTCGAGGGTTTTGGTATCGCATCGACAAATAGAGTCTTTAGTACATTATATACCATCAACTTTTTGCCGCAGTGGGGGATTGACATTTCCAATGTCAAAACAGGGTATTAGCTAAGTATGTAAAATTTTTCTCTCTCCCTTCAAGGTACACAAGCGACTATCATTTTTCTGAGAGAGCAATCGGAGTTGACTACCAGAGCTGATGTCATCAAAAAAGCTTATTTGTTGGTCGAGTTGGTCTGGATCTAATGCGCCTAAAAGCAGACTTGATTCATATTATTATGCCACAATTCAAACTCTTTAGAAATTACTAGTTTAATCACGTAGTTTCTTTTAAATGAATGAAATAACCCTTTTTTATAGTGAACGGGTGCGCGCGGGGCAGAGTAACCCTTCATAAAGTATTGGCAAATCTTCTTATTGGCTATTTTCAAGATCCTCTTGCCTTCTATTCGCTCATATTCAAACCCATCTTCATTTTGTAGACTGCCCTCTCTCTTTTTTCACTCATATTTTTTTTTTTTTAATTTCTTTGAAACTACAATTATATTAAACAAGACATTTTCAACAATTAACCATAAATATGTCTGAAGAACACAACTGGAAGTTCGCTCAGTGTTTTGGCGATAAAGGCGACTCTGACGATATTACTGATGGTAAGTTGTCCCTCCTCCTTTTTCTTTCCTTTTACGTTCTACCACGAGATTATTATTTGTTACTTCTTTACAAAGTTCATCAGTGAATACTCCACTTGTTTATTATTTCATATATATTTTACTTGCCTGTGACGTCTTACAATATTTTATTTTCCATGTAAATTCTAGCTGATATTATCTCCACTGTTGAATTCGATCAAACGGGTGATTATCTCGCCACTGGTGATAAAGGTGGACGCGTTGTTTTATTTGAAAGAAACGAGAGTGTAAAATAAGCCCTATACTCAATAACCAGGCAAAACTAAACGCTCTAACCCAACTTTTGCTTATTTCCCTACAGAAAAAGAATTGCGAGTATCGCTTTTATACAGAATTTCAGTCTCACGAAGCCGAGTTTGATTACTTGAAGAGTTTGGAAATTGAGGAAAAGATCAACAAGATTAAATGGTGCAAGAGACAAAACTCTGCTCACTTTTTGCTGTCTACTAATGGTAAGTTCAAGTTGATTGAAAGGGGAAGTAGTAACTAGTCTTCTAATTATGACTATTAGACAAAACTATCAAATTGTGGAAGGTCTTTGATAAATCATTAAAGCTTGTAACTGAGAATAGTATTGCACCTAATCCTACTCCTGTCAATACCCTGCGTTTACCTACTTTGACTCACCATGATACCATCGTTGCTGCTGTACCTAGAAAGGTGTATGCTAATGGTAAGCATTATTTACATTGAGAAGGGAATATTGTCCTGTGGTGTAACTAACGAATCTTATAATTATTACTAGCTCACACCTATCATATTAACTCTATATCTATTAATTCTGATGGCGAAACTTACATTTCCGCTGATGATTTGAGAATTAACCTCTGGAATTTGGATGTTTCGGACCAAAGTTTCAGTACGTCTATACAATAACCTTCTAGTTTATATTATAGCAACGAAAACTAACTTCATTACAATCATAGATATTGTTGATATCAAGCCTGCAAACATGGAAGAGTTGACTGAAGTCATCACGGCTGCTGAGTTCCATCCTGAGCAATGTAATGTTTTCATGTACAGTTCTAGTAAGGGCACCATCAAGTTGAGTGATATGAGAGAGTCTGCTTTATGTGATCAACATGCCAAGGGTAAGATAGAAAACTGAGACTGATATAATCTCACACTGACTTATATTGCGCCTTGTAGTTTTCGAGGAGGCTGAAGATCCTGCACACCGTTCATTCTTCTCCGAGATCATTTCTTCTGTTTCTGACATCAACTTTAGTCACGATGGTAGATATATCCTTTCCAGAGATTACCTTACTTTGAAGATTTGGGATATCAACATGGACAACAAGCCTGTTCAAACCATCAATATCCACGACCAATTAAGAACTAGATTATGTGATTTGTATGAAAACGATTGTATCTTTGACAAGTTCGAATGTACTTTTAGTGGTGATGACAGGTAAAAGATTTAAATATGGGCGACAAAGCAAGCAATGTATTAATTGTATTCGTGATCAAATAGCCATGTCATGACAGGCTCTTATAACAACATGTTCCACTTGTACGATCGTGAAGGTAAAACCGATATCGCTCTTCAAGCAGACAAGAGTGCATTCAGATCTAAACGTCTCGGTTCCTCTAAAAATAAAATGTCCATGGCAAGAAACTCTGCTCCTGGTGCTGATAGTATGGATTTCAACAAAAAGATTTTACATTCTTCATGGCATCCTCGAGAAAACACCATTGCTATTGCTGCTACCAACAACTTGTTTATTTTCACGTAAGTTATAAGCGATGATTTTCTTTTTTTTTGCTGGAGAGAAGTTTTGATCCGAGACTAATACATTATATATCCAAATAGCGAACAATAATCACCTCTTTCTACTTTATTGATTATGCACACACTTTAACCACCATCTCATATAAGCTTAATTTAAAAGAATATATTTCTTTTATCTCAAACTACTATTCCTCTATTTCCTCTTTATGTATTTTAAATCGTATCGTTTCTTTCCTCACTATTTTCTCATGTTCTATATTTTACACACGTAGTTTGATGAACAAATAAATTAAAAAAGAACCAAGCCAGTAAAAAAACTGAATCTTGCTTTATTATAATATTTACGTTTCTTACTTATTGTATTATGTACAGTGTATTATTCTTTGTCTAAATTTACTACGTTTACTTTCTTCTCTTATTATGAAATGTATTTGCGTCGTCTTTTGCTGCTCTTCTTTTGCGTTCCTCTTCATGAGCCCGTCTTTTACTGCAAAGAGTTTTGTTAATACATAGAATTGGAGTATAAGCATTAAATATTCACTATAGATACCTTTCTCTTTCTGCCAATTGATTTCGGACTTCGGGATAAGTAGGTAATAAAGATGGATCTTGGGCTCTAGGTGATTCTTGGAAATAGGGGTGAGCTAATGCTTGCTTGACATTTAGTCTATTCTTGGGATTGTAAGTGAGCAATCCAGCAAGTAAACTTAGCGTTTGTTCACTGTAGCGAGGAAAGACTTCCTTAATGCTGTTATAACTATTCAAAATGGTGAGATAGTGTTACATAATCAACTAAATAAACACCACTTACTTTTGAGTTGGTAGAACAAGAGCTTTAGCTGAAGGCAACTTTGAAAAATCCGGCCATATCGACTCGTTGGGAGAACCCAATAACTTTACTATTAAATCCAATTGTGCTTGTTCAGTATTTCCTGGCATCAATGGTTTGTGCTGCATCAATTCTCCCATGATACACCCCGCAGACCTATATCTCACTTGAGGATTAAAAAAACAGTTTTTTATGCTTAGAATGGTATTGCTTTTACCATAAATCAATTGCAGTTGTGTAAAATGTATCTCCAAACAAAACTTCAGGTGCTCTGTACCACAAAGTAACTACATTTGGTGTCATTGGTTTCAAAGGCAAACTCAACGTCCTTGCCAATCCGAAATCAGCTATTCATAAGAAGGTTAGAATACGGTAGTGGTATAGAAGAGATGTTGTTTTTCATACCAATTTTCAGTAACCCAGAGGAAGTCAATAGCAAATTTGACATTTTCAAGTCTCTGTGAATGATAGAATGACTATGACAATATTCTAAACCTTTCAACAGTTGAAGCATCAAACACTTGACTGGTAATTAACTGCAATTAGTGACAGCTCCTAAACTTATAATATAGTGTTTCATCTTACTTTCTGAAGGTGTATAAGGAGTGGACACCATATCCAATAAACTACCCAAATCCTATCCAAATGCATGATTAGTATGAAAGAATTATCGCTACTCTAACGACCGATAAATTACTTGTTCACAATACTCCATAACCAAGAATATAGATTCTAAACGAGGACCCACTGCAACGTCTGTTACATTGACGATATTTTGGTGCTTCATTCGTTTCAAAATACTAATTTCTCTTAAACTTGAAACTGGCATGCCATCTGTCTCGCGCTCCATTCTAATTTTCTTTAAAGCTACGATTTGCTTTGTTTTGGTATCTCTGACTCGGCTGTAAGTATAGCGTAAGTATAAAGGACATATATTCTACCTCTAAACACACTCACTAAACTACACCGTAGGTGCCTTCACCAACTCGATTCAACTTTTCAAAATCTTCGACATCTCTACAACTACCGTAAAAAGGAGCTTCTTTGCACTCTACTTGCTTCTCTTTGACAGTAAACAAGCTGATAGAAGAGGGTGTAGGAGTTGAATCTGTCATCCTATGTTTATTTGCTATGTATTTTTTTGAAAAGAGGAAAAATCTCGATGTGCCAGAATCCATTTGATGGTCACGGAAAGTTGAGAAGGGAAAAAATCAGCCAATGAAACCGTAATAGTTTGCATGCCGTTCCTAACTCTGAGGATACGCGCAGCATACCTGTATATATGTATATATATATACTGCAATTGACTCTTGAATTATAATAGTACGCTTCATGTTGAGCTATGATAATTTAGGCGTGCCTTTAGTAAAGACAATGGTGGTTTATCATCGATGAAGGGGTTCTTGTCCATGTGGATATATGTATGCAAAATGCAAGATGAGCCTGATGTGATTTACCGAGTCCCGATAGTTACCCAATATGTACTTTATGAGCATGGCAGTGGTGATGTATTCCAGTAAAGCTACTGCCATGAGCATCCTTTGCTGAAAAAAGGAATTTGATAGGTAACGTAGACACGCTTGGTGGCTCATGTAACACGAACCTCGAGGATATTCAAATATTTTAAGCTTTAACGTAACTCTGTTTAAACATTGTCTCGGAAAATGAATTTAACAATATGATTTAACTTACAGACAAGCCATTACTAAGCATGAAAAAGGGAAGATAATATGTATGTACATACGTATCGATTGAACGAGGGAAAAGACAAGTTCATAAGCTGTAAAGTGAATAATTAAATCACATGTCGGTTATTCAACCTAATTCTTCTTTTTCAGCTTTAGCTCGGGAAACAGCTACTTTTTGTTAGTTTTAGTAATTAACCGTGAACTCGTTTGCAGGTGAAAAAAAGAGAGAAAGGAAATCTTTTTTTATATGGTTGCCATGGTAAACAAATAAAAAAAATGCTATTTTTGTAAATTGCCATGACAACAGAATGATTTATGTTATGATTATTTCCTTGGAGACCAATTAAAGAAAAAAAAAAAAAACTCCCCTTTTCCCTCCTTATTACTTTTTCTCTTTTTCGTTTTCGCCTGACTTTTTTATTACCTGTTCTTTCTCTTCCTGTAACATCACACACTAATACCCTCTTTGTATTTTATACCTTTCTCTTTTCTTTTTTTAAATTTTGTATCATTTCATTGCGTTAGCACTACCATTCATATAAATGTCAAGTAGTTACGACAATGAATATAACAACAGCAATATGGAAGTAGATTCAGATAATATGTCAGAGGAATATACCCAGAAAAAGCCAAAAGCGAGGAATTCTAGACCTGCTCGAAGAAAGGTTTCCATGGCAACTAGAAGACGTTCTCGGTTATTGTATTTAGAAAAGTATGGTCTGAATCAACCAGATTGGCATACTTCACAAGACGATTACGGTGAAGAAGCGAATATGGAAGATAGCAACAATAATGAAAGAAGAACCGAATATACAGCAGAACCCGAAGAAATAAGTCCTCCTGTTGAACCCACCATAAAACGACCTGTCTCTATCAGAAATTTTGTCCAAAGTACCACATCACAAAAAAGACCAAAACGTTTTGTTAAACCACAAAAATCGAATTCGGATTACATGTCCTTCCCTGCGACAGAGTTTAAACTTGTTCACAAGCTAATGGATGATTATACCGATAAAATCTACATGGAAGGGTATCTTTATAAAAGAAATGACTTTAACTCAAATGGTAGCGTTTGTGGCGTGAAGAAATGGAGTCCTTGGTATGTTGAACTGTGTGGTCCTGTATTGACTCTTTGGGATAATTCTTCCACCACAGCAAAAGAAATTTACCCACAATACATCAACATTACCGATTCCACTGTGCAAATTGAAGATCGTTTAACTGCTGAAACCAGAACCAATTTATTTTCTTTAAATTCCGCTGGCGCTAATAGATTCATGTTACAAGCTGCAGATCCTATTTCCCTGTCAAAATGGATACTAGCAATACGTTTGTCTTGCTTTGAATGCGCTCGAATTCAAGAAATGTATACAAGAGCTTTCATATCAAGACCTCAATTCAAACCTCTCTTATCAATTAAGGATACCAAGTTTGAAGGCTTTCTTCAAGTTAGATTTCCAGGTTCCACGGGTTGGAAAAAGTTTTGGGCTTGCGTATCAAGTACAAGGGTAGAAAAGAAGTTATTCACAAAGAAACTCGTACCGACTGGCGGACAAATAATGTTTTATGAATCTAGAAAGGCGAAATATCCTGTCATGATATTGCAAAACGTTGTACAAGTCTATACTGTGTATCCAGAATCTCCAAAATTAATCAATCTCGCCACGCTCTTTAAAATTGAGGGAAGTCTGTTTAAAATCAAGTCAAACAATGAGCAATTGGTCAGTGCGTCTTCAAGTGCTTTGTTAATGACTTCGAACACAAATGAACTCGTTCAATGGCTTATCGGTTGCTTCAATGCTTTCAAATTATATGGGAGACCTGATTATCTACTAGACGATCCAAGAAGCCAAAGAGCTTTGAACTTTGCTGAAGAAAACGCCAATGGTAATCGTTTATTTCTTGAACCCGATCAAGTAGAACATGTAAATATAAGAAGCAATCTGTTGGAAAACAAGAAAGAATTTAGCTCCATTTTGGATGAAATAGTCGCAAAAGGTCCTGCCACACCTCAACCATCACCTCCTGAACAAGAGGAACGTAGGCTTTCCACAACTTCAAACAACGCTTTAGAAACCGACCGTTCATCTAATGTAACAACAACTACAACAAGGACTAGTCAACTTAAAAACAGCTCATCTCATCCAACTCATTTAAGAACAGTAACTTGTGCAAGTGATGTAAGTGACGATGAGGATATAGAACACATGGACGACAGTGAAAGTGATAGCGATGAATCTTTATTCAAAACAGGCACTGCACCTGTCATGAACAAGAGTAAATCAACTCCTGGTAATCTTTCTTCCTTTGTAAAACCAATTACACCAAATACGTCAAAATCCAGTTCTGAAATCTCTGATGTTGCTCCTTCGAAACCTATCGCCGCCGACATGTTCTTACCTCCCGTCTCTGCTACCTTGGATCAAAACTTTTCAACTGACGTCCTGTCTGAAATAGGTAGTCAAAAATACCGTAAAGGACCATCAAACAGTATTTCCGACTCAGAAGACTTTACCGCACCTCAACAAAGTAAAGCAAAAAAGAGCAAAAAGTCAAACAAGCCATTTTATGCAGTGCAAGGAACAAGATCAAATTCAATGGTGATGAGTCCTCAATGGCCCATGTACAGCTCTACAGCTTCTATCGTTACTGGCGATCATTACAACCGTAACAGCCACAATTGGGAGACATCCTCTGTCGACCCAGGTATGTTGATGGGCAATAGCAACAACTCCAACAGCTACTTTAGTAGTCACGATTCACTGCATCATTCACAATCACAATACGGTGGAAACAATCGCGGATACACTAATGATTATATGGACGAAGACGACGATGACGATGATGCACCTATTGCCTCTGCTAAAGACAGAACTTTTAGTCGAAACAGTCTTTTAGATCGAGTAGGCCAGGATCGTACTACAGCTAAATCCATCGAAAAAAATGCAAGAGCCACAGGTAATCCATTGGTGAATATGCCCTCAAGACAATCCGCTCCTCGCTCAGGTCTTTTAGGTGTTATTCAAGAGAAAGAACTTGAAAATAAGAGCCAGGATTATCAATCCATGATGAATGAGCAACTCCTTGCACAAGAACGTATGTTGATGGAGCAAAGGCAGCAACAGCTTATGATGTTTCAGGTAATCATTACATTTCCCCCATATATAATATATCTTAATACTTACTTTGATTTATTACTCTAGTACATGCAACAGCAATATGCTAACGGTATGATGCCCATGATGATGACTCCTATGATGGATCCTCGCTTGATGACTCAGCCCGTGATGATGGATCCTCGTTTATTTTCACCTACTTTCCAACAACCACTACAGCAACCTCTACAACAGCCACTACAGCAAATGCAACTAAAGCCATCTACTAGTTCGAGCCACACATCTTCAAGCCAATACAAAAATCATAAAAACCGTTTTCAACATCAAAACGACAACCAAAGTATTGGTGACGCCAGCGCTTCGAGTGGACGTATAAGAAACAAAAGACACACATCCTCTGCAAATTCAGTTACAAATTCAGTTTATAGTGCTCCCAATTATGCACCCTCTTCAAGACAATCTAGAAATCATTCATAGTAGTATTCCCCCCTTCGCTTTTTTTTCCAATTAATTTTTCAAACACCTCCTTCATTGTCATCAACGTAAATTTTTATAATCTGTAAATAAAGTAACCTTCAAAAAAAGGAACCCGATATGTCTTTTATGCTGCATGAATTGTTTTATTAATTTCTAGAAATCAGCTTAAAATGTGCTTCTGAACTTTTTGATTTCTACCATGACCGTTTGCACACCCACAGGTTGAATACGCAAGTTTCTCTTTTCCAAAATGTCTAAAAATTTTGTATAGTAAACAATCAATTGGCCCAAAACGGCATGAAGCACAGTGGTACCGTTTTTAAAATTTGAAAAGTATTGGATCACGGAAGCATTAATAGATTTCAGCGATTGACGCCAGGTCTGTGCAAAATGTGCGGATATTCTTTCGAGGTCTGGGATTTCAATGGTGGCTTGAGGTTGTTGCTCTGACTTTTTGACACAATCAATCAGCGCTCCAAAGTAGGGTTTCAGCTGTTCATCCACAAATGCATTTGTTTGCAGCGATAAAAGTTGTCTCATATAGTCCAACTCCCCTTCGACTGCTCTACTATGTGTCTCCTACAATTTTCAAAATTCTCGTCAATAACCCTAGCGTATTCTGTCTTGAGTAATGCGGGCTCACCTGGAACACTGAAACGATCAAATCGTAATTGTTGATGAGGAAAGCTATGCGCCTTGGTGATTCAGGGAATTCGTGTGACATACGTGACAGCACTGCTTCAAATTCATCACGCATTTTATGAACACTGTCGGGGAAAATGATGAGGACAAGATCAATTCGCATAAATCTCTATTCTTATTACCTCTTCGATAATATAGGGTCATCGTATCCGTCATTTAGTACAAGCAAAGATGCCGCAAATTCTGAATATCGTCGCGTAATCTAGTATAGTGACTTTGGTTAGAGATTTGTTTTAAAACTTTGCTACAATGCACTTACATAATGGGGGTGGATATCCTTAACGCTATTCATCACTGATTTACTATTAAACATTTTTTTCAAACTGTCTATATGAAGAGACATGACATGTTGGAATCTTGGCCATAAAAGCATGTTTGTGGCATTGGTATATCCTTCCAAAGCAGGAACTCTTCTTCGTTGAAGTTCCAGAGCAAGTTGAGTATTGATTCTTATACATAATAGCAATCCCACCGCGTCATACGAATTTTCGACGTAATTCTTGGTAAAGTTCTAAGCACGTACAAAATGCATTAGTTTGTGTGTCTTGACTTCCTAATTCCAACAACAATAATAATGTTTACCATGCCAACTTTTTCTGTAAGTTCAAATATATGCTGAAACATAATTTTTGCAGTGTCAGCAGCAGTGTTTGCATCTCTAGAGAAGAATTCGTATATAAACAAATACTCTGAGCTAGCATTGTCGATCAAAGTCAAGTTGAAACTTCTAAACAGCTGTTCAAATTGATATTTCTGTTCTTTTACTTCTGCAACGTGAACCAGAATCACACCAGGATCTTGCATCCTTAACGTATCACTTCTATCGCCCAGGGCGAATAAGTTGGTCTTGTCTTTTAATGTTGATTTGCTTGTACCAAATAATCCACCTTTTCGAGCGTTTTCTTCTACTCCAATCAGATCAGATTTATCTGCAGATACGGTCTAGAAATAATTGTGAATATTGAAGCAAAGTTTGAGTTCGGGTTGGATAAAAATACCTGTAATTTGCTTAGCCCTTTGCTATATCTCTCAAAATGGTTATTGAAGTACCACCTCAGAGAGTTCATGTAGGTTTGTCTGATTTCTCTCGCCGCTTCATGATGCTTTTCCAGAAGGAAAAAGTGCAATTCCTTATACTTTAGAAACACAGACTGTTGCATAATTTGTATATTTGCATTAGGCACGCATAGCAGCTGAATGCGCGAGATAAAGAAATCTCGGATGGTTGATGCGGCTTTCAACCGCAATTTCTCTAATTCGGGTCCCACATTTCGTAACGCTTTGATCGGTCGGTGTTGATTCGCTTTTACAAATCTCATTTGCTTGTTGATCATTAATAGATATTCCAGCCATGTCTCGTCTACTTCTCCCTCAGTGATTTTCCTATCGTGAATTCGTAAAAGCTCTCTTCAGGTTGTCACTATCGTTTCACTTACTTTATCACATAAGGAGGAATGACCATTCCATGTAATGCTTTACCCAATCTACCTTCAAGAGTCTATCGCTTCCATATTAATGATTCCTTATACTTTAGAAACACAGACTGTTGCATAATTTGTATATTTGCATTAGGCACGCATAGCAGCTGAATGCGCGAGATAAAGAAATCTCGGATGGTTGATGCGGCTTTCAACCGCAATTTCTCTAATTCGGGTCCCACATTTCGTAACGCTTTGATCGGTCGGTGTTGATTCGCTTTTACAAATCTCATTTGCTTGTTGATCATTAATAGATATTCCAGCCATGTCTCGTCTACTTCTCCCTCAGTGATTTTCCTATCGTGAATTCGTAAAAGCTCTCTTCAGGTTGTCACTATCGTTTCACTTACTTTATCACATAAGGAGGAATGACCATTCCATGTAATGCTTTACCCAATCTACCTTCAAGAGTCTATCGCTTCCATATTAATGTTGTGTGTCACTTTGCAATATCAAATTTAAGCTGTCTTACTTTTCTGTTCTTCAATTTCACGCTCATTACCGTCGATTGCTCCTGTAAACTCTGAATTTCTCCACTGATATTCCCTAGATCGCATTGAAAGACACTGAGAAGTTCTTCCATCCTTCCCAACACTTCGTCACACGACTATTGATTATTTTTGTCAATACTCAGTTCCAAATCAAATGTGCAGAAACTGTTCCTCTTTTACCTGGATTTCTGTATGCAAGTCGACAAATGACTGTACGTGATTGATATCTATTTGATATTGGGCTAATTAATAAAGGCTGCTTTTGGTCTGCTATCCGTTTTACTTTGTCTCTTATTTACAGTTCGTTTCTAAGCTTCTCTGTGCAGCGATTTTCTCTTCAGCTATTTGTTTAGCATATTCTCGTAAATCCATTTCGTTCTCAAGTGCCTGTCTCACGATGTCATCTTCTTGAAACGCTAGTAGCTGGTCTGAAAGACGAGTAGATTCAGTATAGGCTTAGCATATATGTTCTGATAGTTGCCTACCATCCATTTCATCAAAACTAATCTGGTTAAAGTCGAGCTCATCATCTAAAGAATCGTCTTCACTATCTCCAGCTGTCTCCGTGGCGTCGTCAGTTGCCTTGTGCTATAATTTTTGCTGTCAGTATAAAAAGCTTAATGAACAAAGTGTGCACTTTACTGATTGATTTTCTGCTGAAGACGGCGAGTCTTGCAGGAGTATGTCAAGTTCTTCCAAGGCAGAGGCGCCCTTCCCTTGCTGAGGTGCGGCAGCTTTGGTGTCTTTTTGCAAAATTTCTCCATCTTTAAATGGTGCAGGAGGTAAATTCTTTATAATTGGGGTATTATCTAACTCAACCGACTCCATTGTTGAGACGAGAAATCTGTAGGAATGGGAAAACTACGAAATTGCAATGCTTTATTTAAGGTTTGAAAGTCAGTTCTATGTGACACTCTACAGCCAAGAGAAGATGGGGAGTAGTTTTAATAGCAGCAGGTTGGTAAGCTAGGGATCTAGTAAGTCATAATCTTCTTTTGCTCTTTGCAACTGCTTCTTTAGAAGGTTTAAAGACATTGTTGAAAGCGCTACTGCTTCTTGGCAATCGCGTATTTTGTACTTTTTTGACTCCAACTCTTTTGATAGTTCATCTTTCTCGGTATTATCTATAGCAGATATCTTAATGGGCAAGACTATTCTTATGTCTTTGATCACAGCAGACTTTCTTTGGCAAGAGTTTAGTATACGCAAAGACTTTAAGTAGAATTCTAGGATATAATATCTTACTTGCAGTTGGGACAGGAACCAGCTTTTCCTTTCGTCTTTTGTACTTCTATCCACTTTTCTATACATCTACACAGCAGAAATAATGAAATAATAGCATCAGTATATCTATTCCCAATTCAACAGGTTCAAGGACCTTACTTTCTACCAAAGAGGTGGCCACACTTCAAACTGACTAGACAGTGACTACCCCCAGCTGTCCAAACTTCTGAACATATGGAACACACAATGCTCTCATCTTCAATGTAACTTAAATCGTCTACTCTTTGCCTTTTCCCAGATACTTCTTTTAAATCTTCTTCCAATGTATTGGTTTCTGACATGAAGAGAGAACAAAAAGCGGAAGTACGATAATTTTTTGCGGTAAATGAACACGAAACTCTTGTCGGGAAGGAATATTTGGATAGTGCAATTGATATTTCAATCATCTCCTAAAGAGGCGACTGCAAAGACTTGCAACTTTAATAATCCACAATAGTGAATCTATAACCTTCTTAAGCAACATTATATGTTGTGGCGGTCATTGGTTGATATACTTTTACTAAAGTCTGCAACAAACGAACTGTGAACAAACCGCGAATTCCAGTGAAAAAGTCGACGTTTTACTACGCTACGGCAATTTATTTTTGACCTTCGTTCTTAGTGGGGCTCGCATCTTTCTTCTGCAGCAATATTATCAATAAACTAACAGCAATCTAATTCAAAGACATATTATTTTGATAAAATAGATCAAAGATGGCTCACACCTATCATGGAAGAGAAAGACAAAATCGTGCGCACCTTGAAAATTAAATACGATTTTTTTTCTCTTACCACAGAAAACACTTTTCTGCATTCTACTTATACTCTTGTTTCGAATTGATTCCTCCACCCGTTACAAGTAATCGCTTCTGAAGCATACAGAAAAAACAGAACGTTCAAGCTGATACTTTTATTGGAAACCTAAGGAGATGCAAGTGTAAAATTGTCTTTCCTAGTATTCACGCTCAGTACGAAGGGAAGGTATTTTTCGTTTGAGGGGGCGAACGAAGTAGTATTACGCACGGTGAAAATGAAAATCAAGCAAGAGCTATGTAAAGGAGACTGATATAGGAAAAGTTCTCAGGGAGAATAAAAGATGACTGACGAACGCTACAAAAACAGCAAAAACGGGGCAAGGCGATCCAAGTGTGCCACAAGAAAGTGGTGTTAAATAATGGAAATTAATTGAGTATGCATTAATGCTATCTTATCCTTTCGCAGGGAGAAGCCCCTCTATAAGTGACTCTTTGAAGAGTCGTACCAAATCCGATTAAAGAGTTCTGTTTAGACAAAGTAAGTAGCATGCATCAGTCAATAAATCACTTTCCATGCTTTTTCCTGATAAATCAGCTAAATATATATTTATAAATATTTACAGTGCTTCTCTTTCTGCAACTCTTTTTCTTTACTTTAATATCTTCTTCTATCATGAGCCATTTACATGTTGGATCCGTACTGCATTCTGGAAAATCTTGATGACGAAATACCGCTCAAAACCTTTCCCGGTCTACTTCTCCCTCGCGACCGCACAGGGGCTCTTTCTTTCTGTGCTGATTGAAGGCTTTGGGTAACGGACATCACGTAAGAATATCCGATTACATTCTTGAGGCAGAAGATCTTTGGAGTCCTGCTGGATCTGAAGAGACTTTTCGAGACGAATGGATTGTTGAGGATTTTAACGTCACTGAAGCGTTGAAAAACTTTAAATTGGCATCATCAATCTTTTCACCAAGAAAGTTGTCCGATATGCGTTTGCTGTAAGTATATAAAATGCTTTCAACATACACAAAAGAAACCAATCCAATCACTTCATTCGACGCATAGTGCCCTGAATTCAATTTATCTTTTTAGCTAAGATAAATTTGAATTCATCAGTGGTTACATAGCTTATACGATGTCAATGACTTGATTGAGTACGTTCTTTAATTCAAATTATTGCACATATATTAATTTTTTCCAAGTTTAAGATCAACAAGAATTTTAATGCAAGTCCAGAACGATCTTCATTTATTCGAAGGAGCAGTATAAGACAGTGGAAAGGTTATCGAATGGGATCACCAATTGGCACACGTATGATTTTATTGTTTACTTGTTATTTATACTGTTACTTATCTGCAAATCATTTAGGTCGCTATTGATTGTAAAGACTGGTTTGATCTTTCAAAAATTTCCCAAGATCTTGTGAAAAAAGAAAAAATTTGCTCTTTTCAAGTCGACTGTAAGTCCCTCATCATTGATATTTGCGTTTGATTAATATATCACTGTGTTTACCTAAATATTCGAAATACATAGCTCATTGGTATTAGTCAATAATCCGGTAAAAAATAATATTGAAGACTATTATGTTTATAATATTGTATCTGCTTTATTTGATTCCATATTGCGCTCAGACCCTATTTTATCTTTCCAATGGTATTTAGTAATTAATCATTGTATACATAATGTCACAAAAGTAAGCTCACTAGAATATATCCACTCACAGGGATAACGGGTTTTTTACGTGGGAGCGCCCAATACAAACCAGACTTTGTGGTTTTTCTTCAACATAGCAAAGAAAATTATGATATCGGCGTCTCTGAGGTTAAACCCGCATTCAACTCTAACAGCAGCAATAACGGCGAGTCCAATAAAGTCAAAATTGGGAAAGAAATGGCGTGGATATTAAATTCTTTGGTGAGGGAAGGAGTTGAGGAACCTGTTGTCTGTGGGATTTTGGTGAAGGGATTGACAATGACGACTTTCAAGATGGACCTTTCGCACCACCAAACCTACCGCATGATTGAATTTTCCTCTGTTCTTTTGTTTGAAAATTTACAAGGTATATCAGTTCTCCCAACCATCTTAAGAAATACAATGCAAGCAAAGGTACTATAAGCTGATAATGTGTGTACATAAGTGAAAACGTTAATTAATTTATTTGTGAAAAACCTTTTAGAATATTGTCAAGAAAACTGCGCTGAAAGCCAAGAAGCAGGCACTAGCAAAACCGGTCCAGTTGAGAGGTGTAATAAAAGAAAACCCTTTCCAAATTTTGAATGTGAAGATTAGCCATTCCAAAAAAGAAAAGACAGGTAAAATAGTTTATCACCATCGTTATATCCATTTCATCAATAACTTATTTTATAAATTATTATGTAGGGGGATATTATCGGAAGAGGAAGTGGATTTAGGAGAAGAAGAAGATGACGAGGAGGAAGAGGAGGGCGATGAGGAAGAAGATGAGGAAGGACCGCGCTCTGATTTAACAAACAACCATCATCTAAATAGAGTATCGAATTACGTTCTCGAGCAGGACGTTCTGTGGAGTGTTGGTGGCTCCCAAGAGACGTTGAAGGACGAATGAGTTGTAGAGGATTTTAACGTCACTGAAGCATTTGAAAGACTTTCAAATTGCTTCAGCAAAAATAACACCCAAAAAACTTTCAGATATGCGTTTGCTGTAAATATATAAAGTACTTTCAACATACACAAAAGAAACCAATCTAATCACTTCGTTCGATACGTAGCGTTTTGAATTCGATATATCTCTTTAGCTTGAACAAATCTGAATCTGTTACCAATTATATGGATGTATATGATGTCAATGACTTGAATGAGTACGTTTTTTGAAAGATTTACTGCGCATTTATTGACTTTTTTTTTTTTGAAGTGAGAGATCAACAAGAATTTGAAGCAAGTTCAAAGCGATCTTCAGTTATCTGAAGGAGCAGTGCAAGACAGTGGAAATTTAATAGAATGGGCTCATCAATTAGCACACGTATGTTTTTATTATTTACTACTTGTATCGTTGCTCATTTGAAAATCATTTAGGCTGCCGTTGAATCAAATGACTGGTTTCAAATCCATTCCATTACTATCCCATTCTTAGTAGAAGCTCAAAAAAGTGACAACAAATTTGAGTCTGCAAACATCATGCATCGACTGTAAGTGATCCACCGCGAATACTTGTGTCTCTTATATATATTTCCGTACTAAAAAAATTGCTTGAATGTTTTGAATACGCAAGTCAATGGCTCTAGCCAATAATCCTTTGAAGAACGATGTTGAAGATTCATACGTGCATAATATTATCTCTGCCTTTTTTGATGCCATCTTTCGCTCCGACCCTCTCTTATCTTACCAATGGTATATAGATTGAACTAGTTGTAAACATGTACAACGGAACTTACCAAGTACTTAATTATTCGCAGGCCTAACGGATTTTTGTGTGGAAGTGACCAATACAAACCAGATTTTGTAGTTTTCCTTCAGCACAGTAAAGACAAGTATGACATTGGTGTTTCAAAAATCAAACCTCCTTCCAATTCCAGTTCCAATAACAATGGCGAGTCAGATAAAGTGAAGTTGGGAAAAGAAATGGCTTGGATGTTGAACACTTTGATAAGAGAAGGAGTTGAGAAGCCCGTCGTCTGCGGTATTTTGATAAAAGGCATGACAATGACAACGTACAAGATGGACCTTTCGCATCACCAAACCTACCGCATGATCGAAATGTCTTCAATTCAGTTATTTGAAAAGTTGCAGGGAATATCAGTGCTTCCATCTATAGTGAAATACATAATTCAAGTGAAGGTAATGAGCTGATAAATTATATACATGTATAAAAATGACCGCTAATTTGGCTTGTCTTAGAACATTGTTAAAAGAACTGCCCATAAAGCTAAAAAGCGGGCACTGGCCAAGTCAAAGGGCGAGCCAGCGTCGTACGCTCTCCCTCTTTATTGCATAGTCAATAGTTCATACAATTTAAGAAAACAAGCTAAATAAATAGTCTAAGTTTTTATTATTCTCAAAAACTTGAAGATATTTTTCAACTGCTGCTCTTAATTGATACTGTTCATCGTTTAAGTCACACTAATTATGGTAGACTGTGACAACAAGGCCTGTTCTACATAAATGCTATAGAACTGCTATTTCGGTTTCGATCCTTCAACCAAGTGTAAGTTTAAGCATTCAAACTGTTCAAGAATTATATCAGACTATAGAATACTTTAACGCTAGCTCAGGCTAATGATACAAACCTTATATGGCTTGTCAGGACCAAATCGGTGCGTGCCCTTATTATCAATCACCCAATCCATACATTTCATAGTGCAGTCTATACTATTCTCTCTAGAGGAAAAGCTAAATAGCCAGACAACCCTGAATGAAGCTACCGTTTGTTATTTGCAACCCAGTAACGACAAGTCATCAAAGGCAGTCGCGACTTTCAAACTTGAAGCAAGCGACAAAGTTTTGAATTTAAACCCTCTTGAAGTTTTTTATCTGCAGTAGACTGCCACAAGTCGGCAAAAGTGTCATGAGTTTCTTGAAACACTGCAATAGAGGAGGCTGAAAATGCTATCGACCATGAAGAGTCAACACTTTCCAATGCATACCATTAAAGTCAATTCAGTGTGAGCTTTGATCATTGTTACACAAGGCAAAATGTGACGTATACGGCGATGCTAGAAAGCAGTCATCATAGACTACGCGTTCTGGTTCAATAAAATCCAGTTCACGTCCTTGTCACTTGAACTACACTTTACAATAATGTCATCCGCACAGCAACAACAGCAACAACAGCAACAACAACAAAAGTTAAATGAAGAGCAAACAAAAAAGAATTTAGCTCAACTTGGCGCTCTTGAGGAAGATGACGAATTCGAGGAGTTTGCTGCTGAAGGTAAAAGCATGAAAAGATTCCTGATTAAAGAAAAGCACCAGAGTATTAATTGATACATTTGCCTCGCAGATTGGGGAGAGAATGAAGAAGATCAAAACGATGCTCACTTTTGGGAGGATAACTGGGATGACGATGATATTGAAGACGACTTTTCAAATCAATTACGGTAAATTTCCTTCCTTTTTGTTACAGATTTGTCTTGTTACTTATATGCTTCACTGTGTAGTTCTGAACTTGAAAAGGAGTCTAACCAACCTCAACCCATGAAAATGTAAATTGATGACTGAATCACGAAACAAGTCCATTCCACACCTTATATCTACAAGCTAAAAGAAAAACGCCGTCTTCAGTAGAACTTTCCTCCTTTCCCTACTATGCATTTACACTCAAATATTCACAAAACAGTAAACATTGTACAACAATAAATACTTCTTTTTTTTATTTATTTAGTTCATTTAATATACAGAAAGAAAGATGGGGGGATGAAAGGGCTATAAATGCATATTTACAGGATTGCATAAATACTACCAAAAAGCAGCAGTGATTCAGCAGGGAAAGTACCTTGAGGGTGTGTGTAGCATTGGGGAAGTGGTATGGAAGTAGAACATCAAATTCTGATTGGGTTAAAATACTACAAGGAAACCTTTAGCTCCAAGAGCTGGAGATGAGGTCCTTTTGAACGTAATCATCAGCAGTGATATTTGAAATATTAAAAACGGTTGAACTTCTTCTTCGTGACATGGGATCACGGATGTTCATAGGTCCAGCAGAGCCAACTGAGTTACTCCTATTTAAGTCAGTAGCACCCGTATGGTCGCTGGAGAACATGTTGTGAGTATCATGCTTTTGCAACTCTTCGGTAACAGATGATCTTCTGCCAGAGTCTATGTACTCGTTAGGAGGAGCTTCAGAATGTTTCTTGTTAGCCGTGTGTTCAGTATCACGATTAACAATTTCTCGAATAGAATTATAAAGTCTTGCAAACATATAACAATAATTTAATTGATTCTTTTCTCTTGTTCAAATATCTTAGGTTGTTTGATGCTGGTAAAAGTAAAAAAAAAAGAAAAATCAGTGAGAAAGAAGGAAGCGAATAGAGACTAGAAAAATGTCATTTTTTCAAATAAACTCAATAGCGTGTGAGAGATTTTTTGTTGGTTTCTCTTCTTTTCTGCATTAAGTTATGAATCTGAACGAATAGGAATTATGGTAGATTATTCTTACACCCTTTTAAATTCAGCAAAAAATATAAAAACATTGTAGAACCTCACAAATTGATCCGAATACCATGTATAAATTGCACGTAAACATGTCATCTATTCCTCGAGAATTGTGTGTAGAGTCTTACGCAGTATGTAGTGTGATATTTCCATACGAGTCGAGACTTTTGGGTTGTCGAAGAAACTTAAATCTTTTCAAAAAAAACGTGCCACTCTATTTCATAGTCAGTCAGTAGATCAAGACTCAAATGGAACGAGAAGGCATCAATCCAAATTCGTGGAGTTTCCCGTTACATATAGATATACAATTGGCTTAAAACCAAAAAGGTGGTTTTGTTTTTCCAAAGGGTGGTTACATATATACTGCTCTGTTGGTTCAATTCTCAGTTAATACTCTTCACAATTGTCTGTGACATTTTATCAGATAGAATGGTCTTTTGGATCTTACCGAAGAGCGGACATCATTGCTGATACTTTCTGAGAGCTTATAATAGGGGTCTAGTATTTATTAATTAATTCTGGAATAAAATAGAGGTTGACGTTTATCTAATTACAATTCTTCGTCTTCATCTGGGATAGGGGCAGACATTAAGCCTGTGTTGAATGTAAAGGTAGCTGCTGTTGGTACAACACTTTCTTCATGCATCATATCGTCATCTTCTTCAATCAAATCATTGGAAGCATGTTGTCCACCTGCTTCAGCCTGTCTTCTTGCTTTCTTTTGTTGCGCCTTTTGCTGCTTCTTCATAAGTTGATTTAATTGTGGGTTTAATTGCTCTTCTTCTTGGGAAATAATGTGTTGAGGTTTGCTTAAGCCACTCTTCTTCTTCATGGTCATCATCTTATCCACTTGAATGATTGGCTGGGTTGTAGAACTGGCAGTGCCATTCTCCACAGTCATGGAAGTCTCTTCCATGTCCATACTAGAAGCGTCCATGCTAATACTATAAAAGTAAAAATCTCAGCATTATTTAAATTATCAGAACAACGAATAAAACTTACCCATCCATTTCAGAGTCTTGCATCATGTCAACATCGTCATTGGCTTGCTATTAAAGAAATAAAAAAAAATCAATTTTTCTGAATGACAGAAAGTCTCACACTCTCAGAAAATTACCATAACCACACTAGATCCAAATTCAGTGCTAGACTTCAAACCAGATAAGACATCGTCAGCAGACACGAGATCCAAATCCAACTCTTTGCCCCAAGTATTAACCAAAGAAGCATCAATATGGCTTTTCTTGGATGAAGGGGGAATTGTGTAGTAAGGAATTTTGCCACCATTCCAATCGGTTAATACATGACGAGCAACTTGATGTGTATCAGCAACACCACCCTATTCTCAATATTAGCATTTGTTGTCGGCATTATCTTTCAATTATACTCATACCTTTTTGAGTTTACCACGTTGCTGAGCTAATAAAACCAAAAATTCATGCGCATTGTTAAAATATGACACATTATACATTCTCATCAATTGTTCTGTTGTACATCTTGAAACAATGACCTCAACTACAACGTACATTGTTAATATTCTATCGAAAAGCACATCAAAAGTATAGAATAAATACTCACCTGGTGTGATTGGATCGTCTAATAACTCAACCTTGACACAATTTCTTAATGTGATTTCAGCAGCATTTTGACCGTCTTGACCTTGTTGTGCAAAGACAATACCGGGACAATCAAGTAATTTAATATTCTTATCCAAAGTAATTTGTTGTGCGACTTTTGTAAAACCAGGAGTGGAGCCAACACCACACACTTTTGATCTCTTTAATGAGTTGATCACAGAGGATTTACCAACGTTAGGATAGCCAACAATGCCTACTGTGATAGAAGTCTTGATATTAACGTTTCTACAATAGTTTTTCAACAGTTTAATCAAAGTATCAGCACCAAGACATTCGGAAGAATTCAACATGTTGGCGCTTGCAGCGTCTGTGGATACATTGGATTGACTCAAGTTGTTACGTTGGTTTTGAGTCGAAGCCTTGAAGGCAATGGCGGGATATTCATTGCGAAGATATTTTAACCATTGTTCGACGTTTTCCTTAGGCACCAAATCTAATGATGATAATTAATAAGCTACTTTAAGTTATGATTAATCAACTCCAATATTACCAATCTTGTTCATGACTAAAATGATCTTTTTATCGAGACCACTATCCATGACCATACGCTCCACACTACGGGTACGAGTACCGAGAGGATCACGCGCATCCAATACTTCCAAAATAACGTCTGCGTTTTCCAATACTTTTCTGAATTCGCGATAATAAGCTTTCTTTGAATTATCCTTTTGCCCTGTGGCTGCTGCATCTTTGATTTCCTTATTATCTACGCCTGAATCAAGTCCGCTGTCAAATTCTTGACTTCTCTTTTCTGCATTTTTCACCATATCAAAAATATTCAAATTTCTATTCTTGTTTTGCAAATTTTGACGAGCTAAATCTTGACGTTCTTTGTTACCAGCAATCTATGTTAAGGCCCCAATAAATAAATATCTTGCTAGAATTACAGGTAGGCTTAGGACTGTGTACCTTTTTTTTCTGGTTTTCATCCTTATTCAACTTTTTGTTTTTGAAATTAGCCAAGTTGGGGATTCCAGGATCCTTCTTTCCCTCTGTACAAAAGCAAAGAGTTATCAGAGACCAAAGCTTACTAACGAATGATCTTTACTTTAACTACGTACTTGCTCCATTAAAACGATCAGCGTTACGTCCTTTCTTACTCTCTATAATAAAAAACATAAAATAAGAGTTAGATCTCGGTTCATGAAACTGACAAATGCTTTGAACATACTAATTCCTGCCATTCTATACAGCCAACTAGTTAATTTTTTGAAAAGCAAAGCATTATTCAAATTTCTATTCTTGTTTTGCAAATTTTGACGAGCTAAATCTTGACGTTCTTTGTTACCAGCAATCTATGTTAAGGCCCCAATAAATAAATATCTTGCTAGAATTACAGGTAGGCTTAGGACTGTGTACCTTTTTTTTCTGGTTTTCATCCTTATTCAACTTTTTGTTTTTGAAATTAGCCAAGTTGGGGATTCCAGGATCCTTCTTTCCCTCTGTACAAAAGCAAAGAGTTATCAGAGACCAAAGCTTACTAACGAATGATCTTTACTTTAACTACGTACTTGCTCCATTAAAACGATCAGCGTTACGTCCTTTCTTACTCTCTATAATAAAAAACATAAAATAAGAGTTAGATCTCGGTTCATGAAACTGACAAATGCTTTGAACATACTAATTCCTGCCATTCTATACAGCCAACTAGTTAATTTTTTGAAAAGCAAAGCATTTCGAGCATTAAAAATATTTTTAATCAGCAAAATGGTAAATCGCCGTCACGCAATAGAAGTCACTATAAAGTGTTAATCAAATGCATGAATCACTTTAACAAATCTGCGAATCAGTTTACGACTAAGATATAGATTACTTAAATATTGGCCGTTTATTTGGTTTGGTAAAATATAGACGGTATGCATGTATCAAATCAGCATATAGCAACATAAATTGGAGTTTATGTTGCGAACCGAGTGCAACCATCAGGAGTTACCAAAGATTATTCCCAAAAACCAAATACCACTGTATGTAACCCAAGAGTCCCGATAGTACTCGCTAGAGACAAAAGAGTCTCTCAAGTTCTCGTATAATACATAACGGCATGACTCTGACCGACATATTGAAAATAATCAATGGCAAGTACATTTATCATAAATGTTGCAATGCATCACCTTTGTCAGTTAATAATATTATCATCTAGATTTGACCTTTGAATAGCTGAACAGAACGTTCTCATTTACGTAAGTCTGTTTAAAACAGTATCAACTGTGTTAAAATTCGCGAATTAGCAATGAGTGCTCATTCTTTATTCATAATCAACATGTTTAATCAATATGTTTTGAAATTGGATACATATCAAATATTTCATACCCTCCCCATCTTCTCCCCAAGCTCTATTATCTTTATCAGCTTCTTATTGTAATATTTCTTACGTAACTTCAACGTCTTCCTCTTCTTCCTCTTCTTCATCTTCAATGTTTTCCTCGTCTTTATCATCCTCGCTATTCCTGGGCCAGATCATACGCGAATGCCCAATTCTTTTTCTTCGTTGCCTTTGTTGCTGAGAATATTACTCATTTTACTAGTTGTGGTCCGTACATAGCTTATTATTCTTCATTTATTTTTTAAGGTGCAAGCATAAGCCTATAAGAATAACGATAAGCAAGCAGTTGATCAGTGTTTAAGAACCAGGAGTATGTTACCTTTTTTGTTGTTTCCAGGCAAACGATAAGCTTTCTAATACCATTATCTTTCTTATCTTCATGAGTAATTGGGAATAAAATAGTGCTAATACATACTTTCCAGTGCATAAAACCCTTCAACATATCGTAAAAGGAATAACTTGCAGTTGAGACACACTACATACTTGAATTAGTAGTCTTTCGAGGCAATCCAAACAGAAACATGTAGCCTAGATGAAGTTAGGAGATGACAACTTTTTAATTTACCATTGTATGATTTGCTAAATATGGCTTTTCTGGCAAGCTCGCCAACAGATACATAAATTACAACAGTGCTCCATTCATAGAAAATGAAATTCGTAAATCAATTCACATGGTGATTTTTTCCTTTCTTGCTTTTCTAGGCCGGGTGTTCCCCCTATTGAAACAGGTTTCTTCATGAGCATATTGTGTAATTTCTGAAAAGCTTTTATCTTCATCTTACCAATAGATACAAAGACTGCTATCACTAAAAACTTCTTCAGAAGCATACGACCAAAACTTGACAATGAAATCCTGTTTAGAGTATAATGAGACTGCTTGCGGCTTAAACACATACTGCTTGTAAAGATGCATCTCGACTCTACAGATTACGTTTTAGACGAAAGAGCTCTGTATAAAATCCTTATGGAAAAAAAGCCTCACATATGTCTGTGGATATTTGTCGCTGGTTGCGGTTGTTCGGGAGGTATAATGAATCGAGAAATCTTCGCATTGCTTTGGTCGATATTGTATTGCTCTGCTCTGGAAGTTAATTATCTAACTCTTGCATTGAAAATACATAAAATATGTACGTATGTAATAATATTAAACTTACTTTTTTTTCAAATGTGTCGATAATGCCCATGCTCTTGGGCGGAATAATCATTTCTCGCAACATCCTCTATAAATATTTTTCTTTTTTTTTAAATAAAAGGAAACTGGCCATAGAACCTTTTAAACATTATACCTGCTCATGGTGAGTAAACAAGAAAGGATTGTTCTATTAACGTCATACCAGGAACCAGTTTATATGACCCAGAAGAAAGGAAAGCGCCAGCAAACACAATTCCTTTTTTTTAAAAAAATTTCTATGGTAGCAGTACAACTTACGGTGCTCACCTTTGCACCTTGCCTTGCCTAAATCATGCGCGCCCTCTTATAATATTAAAGAGTTTTAATGTTCTGGGTTTGTCCTTCTCCCAGATGCTTAAATGCTTGCTTTAACGATAACTGCATACCATGATGCACTTTTCAATCTCAGTAATGCAAAATACCGCAATTTTATTGTTTTTCCCCGCAGGTTGACAGTTCCCTTTTCAGCCAATCAATATTGTCAGGTCAATAATTAAAAAAACTTTTATTTGATAAGTCTAATTTTTTTGGATGTGGAGGATTATGTATAGAAGAGTGTGTAATGTTGAATGATGAATATAATACAAGGGTGATGCTTAGATGATTTAACAGTAATAGATAATAGATAATTATTATCTTAGTTAATGTCTAAGAGCACGTCTTGTCTTGATAGCACCAGCTAATTCGTCCAACATAGCTTCAGTTGTAGCAAAGTCAACACAAGCATCAGTGATGGAGACACCGTACTTTAAAGCAGCAGGGCCTTCCTCAGGAACGCTTTGTTTACCTTCGTTGATATTTGACTCAATCATAACACCAATTAAGGCATCATCACCAGCAGCGATTTGTTCAGCTAAATCCTTACACACCTTGGGTTGATTACGATGATCTTTAGAAGAGTTACCATGAGAGCAATCGATCATAATATTAGCTCTGAAACCAGCCTTTTCGATAGCAGCTCTGGCCTTGTCAATGTGTTCCTTGGAATAGTTAGGTCCCTCGTTAGAACCACGCAAAACGACGTGACAATCAGGGTTACCGGTGGTATGAGTGATACTGATAGTACCATTCTTGGTGACACCCAAGAAGTGATGAGGAGATGAGGCAGAGCCAATGGCGTCAATGGCAACACGAACATTACCGTCAGTACCGTTCTTGAAACCAACGGGGAAAGAAACACCGGAGGCTAATTCTCTGTGTAATTGAGATTCGGTAGTTCTGGCGCCAATTGCGGACCAAGACAAACAATCAGCAAGGTATTGAGGAGAAATGGTATCGAGCAACTCCACAGCGACAGGCATACCCATATCAGTAAGCTCACAAAGAAGCTTACGACCGACACGAAGACCCTTATTAATATCGTAACTACGAGAATTCAGATAAGTATCTACCACACCCAATCTTTCACGTGTCAATCAAATTACCTTCCGTCGATATCAGGATCGTTGATCAAACCCTTCCAACCAACAGTGGTTCTGGGCTTCTCAAAGTAGGAGCGCATAATGATGACAAGCTCACCTTGATGTTTCTCCTTGACCTTCAATAACTTTTGGCCTGATATCCCACAAAAAAAAAATCAACTAGGGTTAAAAAAAAATCCAATGGACTCTTCCGTACATATATCACTTACAATAAACTTTGGCAGCTTCGGTATCGTGAATGGAACAAGGGCCGACAATGACAATAAGACGATCGTCCTTGCCTTGGAGAATATCAGAACATTCTTTACGGGCAATAGTAGAAGTTTGTTGAGATTTTTCAGACTGTCAATACAAAAGAATTAATACATCAATTTCATTAAGGAACGTAGCATTGATATCTTACAGTAGGGAATTCCTCTTGCAAGAATGCAGGGGTCAATAATGCATTGTAGCCGGTGACACGAAGATCTTCCATCATTTTAAAGTACTGTTATGTAAAAACAAAGAGTTTGTAGTAATAAAAAAAGAAAAAAAAAGAAAGCAACTTTTTTATATCAAGTTCTATTTATCCAGTCAAACAAAGCAGTCCAGCGCTAAAGAGTTAATGACTCACATAAACTCATACATGATTTTTCGGAAAAAACTAGCTGGCTTCAAAAAACTACCTTTGCCAGAAAAAAGGTTTTTTTTTTTTTAAAATCAAAATTTTTTTAATTCAATATTGAATACCTTTTTCGTGATTCTGTTTACAAAATTTTGCTTGAAAATTAGTAAAGTTTTCATCAGCAACAACAAATGGCTTGGTTTGTTGGATTATACGTTTTTGTTAAACTTGAAAAGGGTAAATTAGACGGAGTTTAGGCTTCTTTCTTAAAACGGGATCAAAGACCCTTATTAAAATCAATTCCCGTTAGCGTGACACGATTATATTTGACGTGACACGTACGGTATGGGAGTGTAACCTCTGGCACAAATACCGGAAAAAGAAATTAATATGACAGGGAAACTCAACTCACACACCATCTTTAGCTCATGTGAAAGTTTGAATACAATGAAGTAGATTCTTGGCCTATGATTTTCGTCGTCTAAATGAGTCAACCTCTATTGCGCATATAATCAATTTTCGTATAATTTTGCTCTACATCAAGCGCTCGAGGAAAACAAGTAGCGTCAGCACTCATAAACGATAATTCCCAACGAACAGCAAACTTTAGTTTTTTTTTTTACTATGCAAATACATTCACAGCACATATTTATTTGTGTCTGTTAGATGAAGCAAGGACCCACGTACGTAAATGTGAGCTACCTTAGCTATCGATGAGAGCTTAACCTGATAATGAAAATTCGCTGTGTTAGTACATACAATGGGGAACCCCACCCCCTGGATTTGCTCACGTTATTCGTCTGAGACCTGCTCATTTAGAAAAGTAGGATAATGACTACTTCATATTCTTCTTATATATTGAGTAAGTATGCAAATTTATCATTTTTGAGTCCTTGACAAAAACAAATAAACAGGTAAATATCCGGATTGGGTTCTCATGTCCGAGGCTATAGAACTGGATGTGCTCATTTTACTTGATTAAAAATGTATGCGCTTTATGCATAAAGTCTTGGTTTTCCCTAATCACGTCTGTAATTTTTTCGTTTTTTTTTTCTCTTCTCAACTTTCTTTCTTTGTTCTATTAAAAAACGTTAGAGTATCTGCACTAGAATCATGAATTCCTCATTATTGGAAACTCTTAAACAATCTGAGCTCGATCATGTATGTTGATATAGAACACTGATTATCTGTATTTACGCTGATGACTTTTTCCTTTCTCTTTCTTAGTATTACAACAGGTAAACGTAATTCATTTTTCCATTCTCTTTATTCAAGTTCATACCATTTGCATATTGTAACACAATTAAAAAAAAAATAGTTTTCTATCGTATGGCATTACAGAGCTGGATACGTTGGCACAGGTAATTAAGAGAGCAAAAGGAATACAAACACCAATTAGATCAGGATTTTTATTTGCCCCTTCCCCTTTACATTATTAGATTTCCATGCAGGATTATGGCAGTTTAGGTATTAACTCCATTCAAGACAGAAAAAAACTGTTCCAGGTACGTACCTATTTATTTGGAAACTCTTAAACAATCTGAGCTCGATCATGTATGTTGATATAGAACACTGATTATCTGTATTTACGCTGATGACTTTTTCCTTTCTCTTTCTTAGTATTACAACAGGTAAACGTAATTCATTTTTCCATTCTCTTTATTCAAGTTCATACCATTTGCATATTGTAACACAATTAAAAAAAAAACTAGTTTTCTATCGTATGGCATTACAGAGCTGGATACGTTGGCACAGGTAATTAAGAGAGCAAAAGGAATACAAACACCAATTAGATCAGGATTTTTATTTGCCCCTTCCCCTTTACATTATTAGATTTCCATGCAGGATTATGGCAGTTTAGGTATTAACTCCATTCAAGACAGAAAAAAACTGTTCCAGGTACGTACCTATTTATTGATACATTTGTATAAAATTAGAACATAATCAAAGTTTTATTTCATTATATGCAGTTAGTACAAAATCTACGACAAAATGAATATAATGTTCCTTCATCACCGAGTCCCTATTCTCCAAGAATGAAAGAGTCTGCAACGACGCTATCTTTTGCAGGTCTTAAAACACCACAGCAACAGATTAAAAAGCTGCCCTTGATTAAAAATAATATGATTGGACTTTCAAGTGTATCATACGTAAAGAAAAGCCCATCCAAGGATCTACCGTCTATCTCCACCAGTATTTCTTCTCCAAGGATTTCAAGTAATACTGCCTGTCGATCCCCATTCTCTGCAAGAAGACAACAACTGCCAGTTTTCATTCGGAAGCAGCAGCAACAACAAGAAGAGCAGGAAAGTCAAGAGGAAGACGACGAGCGAGAAATAGTAAAAAATGCTGGACATAATGCTTACGGTGTCCCAACCATCGCAGCAAAAGCACAAGCATCCAAGCAGCAAGTGGTTGTCGTTCAAAGTGATCTGAATCAGAAAATCAGGGTCTGCGTTAGAAAAAGACCTCTGTCAAAGAAGGAGATAGAAAAAAGTGAAAAGGACATAACACCTGTCGCAAGTGTCAGGACTGTCCATGTGAATGAACCAAAGTAACAATTCTTTTTACCGTTCACACTCCACTCAAACTGACGCATCTTTATAGGGTCAAGGTTGATTTGACAAAGTATATCGAGCAGCACACTTTTAATTTTGATGATGTATTTGACGCAGAGGAAACCAATGACAAAGTACGTAAGGCAGTTTTGTACTATGCCTTATTGATTTTATTAAACTTTAATGCGCGTAGATATACGAAAGGACAGCACAGCCTTTAGTAAAGTACATATTTGGTGGCGGAAAAGCGACATGTTTTGCTTACGGTCAAACCGGCTCAGGAAAAACCTACACAATGATGGATCCTAAACATGGACTATATATTTTGGCTGCGAAAGATATATTTAACATGCTTCAATTACCAGAGTACCAACACTTGTGTGCCTGGATTGGATTTTACGAAATATATCAAGGACAACTGTATGATTTACTAGCAAATAGAAAAAAGTTGTTCGCTAGAGAGGACGGAAAGCAGAATGTTGTTATCGTAGGATTGAAAGAATATCTGATAAACAACGTTTCTGATTTGATGCAAGTATTTGAATATGGCAGCCAAGTTAGAAGCACAGGTATACATGAAGTTTGTTAGGGGTGTCACACAGAAACATGTAACACAAGTGAATATATGTAGGAAGCACTGTCGCCAACTCTGATTCATCTCGATCACACGCCATTCTTCAAGTGCTACTCAAACCAGCGTCGAATAAAAAAAAGGCTTCGATGATCCCACCTATTGGAAAATTGAGCTTTATTGATTTGGCCGGCAGTGAAAGAGGTGCGGATAGAGGAGAAACAGATCTTAAAACTAGAATGGAGGGTGCCGAGATAAACAAAAGTTTGCTAGCTTTGAAGGAATGTATTCGAGCATTAGATCAAGACAAAAGACACACCCCCTTTAGGCAGAGCAAATTGACTCAAGTATTAAAAGATTCATTTGTGGGAAACTCTCGTACCTGTATGATAGCCACTGTATCACCAAATCAATCAAATAGCGAACACACATTAAACACTTTAAGATATGCAGATCGTGTCAAAGAGTTGAAAAATGGTGGTAATAATGTGTTACAAACGCAACAGGAGATACAAAGCGCCGTCTCGACTTCGTCCTTTTTTTCGTTTTCATCTTCACACTACTCTGATGCTGAGGAGTATATAGAGGATGGTGTTTCAGATGATGGTGCCGAGTTGCTTTTGGATAGTGAAGCCTTCCCTTCAAGCATAACAGAGAATCAAGTATTGCTGGATGCAGATTTTGAGCAACAACAACATCATCACCAAAGATCGCCACCAATAACCCCACCACTTCCCATGGAAGATAAGAGAGAAGATTTCAGTAATAATTTCAATATAGACATAATACAAGACTTTCTTGCTGAGCACAGAAATGAAATTCGTACAACAAACGAGTGCTCTAAACAGGAGACGAGATACTTGACAGACATGTCCTTAGAGTTAACTACAGACGATAGGTTGAAGATTTCAAATGAGTTTATTGATTATTTGGGTAATCTAGACGATGTCTTAGAAAGAAAAATGGCTGCTATTGATGCATTGAAAGACAAAATCCGCAATGTTTTGAGTGATGCAACCCTAAGCTGAGTTTGCATTTTTTTTTAGTAGTAGTAGTTTTGCATTACATCAAATAAATATTGGTTTTTTTTTCCCTTTTTCATTCCTTTTTCAATAGAACACCTTTCTCAACATTTTATGACTTCAGACTTGATTTTTTCTTCAAGTGTGGGTATTGCTCACTTACCTAATCAAAAACACAAACTCATTTCAACAAAAGGTGCTCATTTCACCCTGATGGTTTGCGGTAAGTGGCAGTGTCAACCTTTTTTTTTTCGAAAAAATCATTAAATGATAGCTTGGTGTAGGTGAGTCTGGGTTAGGCAAATCCACATTCATTAATACACTCTTTTCAACAACAATAAAAAACTTCAGGTCTCACGAAAATAGACATACCAAGCAATTGGATAAGACTGTCGAGATCGAGATAACGAAAGCGGGTAGGATAGAACAATGGTAAAATTGTGTGCAAACCAGAGCTAATATCAAGAAATAGAGTTGGAAGAGAAGCTATTCAAAGTCCTGTTTTCGGTAATTGATACACCAGGATTTGGGGATTATGTAAACAATAAAGACAGTTGGGTACCCATTATCGAGTTCATTGATGACCAACACGAAAGTTACATGAGACAAGAGCAACAACCGGAGCGAAAAGGAAAGATAATTGATATGCGTGTTCATGCATGTCTGTACTTTATTCGGCCAACTGGACACAGGTACCTCACTGCATTGCCCTTCTAGAAAAAAAAAACTGCTTTCCGCTCACAAGTAATGCTTAGCTTAAAGCCATTAGATATTGAAATAATGAAACGTCTTGGATCGAGAGTTAATTTGATTCCAGTAATTGCCAAAGCAGATACGTTAACACCGTCAGATTTACAAAAATTCAAAGAAATAGTGGGTAAAAATCATTTAATCAGTAGACCCTTTGCTAACGACAGAAATTGATAACAGGTTCGTGAGGCTATACGCTACAACAATATTAGCGTGTACGAATGTGCCGTCGAGAGCGATGATGAGGAGACCACGACTCGTAATCAAAGTATACATGATGCTTTGCCTTACTCCGTTATTGGATCAACGGATCTTGTTTATACTCCCGATGGGAGACAAGTAAGAGGTCGAGAATATGTATGGGGAGTTGCTGAAGTTGAAAATGACGACCATTGTGATTTCAAGAAACTTCGTAATTTATTGATACGTACCCATATGTTGGATTTGATCTTATCTACAGAAGAGAATATCTATGAAAAGTATCGTGAAGATCAGATGGCCAACCGCAAATTTGGAGAACCAAAGTAAGTTTAAGTGCCAGCAACGCCTTCGATGCCATGTCTAAGTTGCAAGGTTATTAATATACATCGTAGAATGAGAAGGTCCGAAAATCCAAAATTACGTGAGAAAGAGGAAGATTTACGGAAATCATTCACTCAGAAAGTCAAAAGTGAAGAAGAAAGATTCCGCCATTGGGAACAACAGCTTATCAACGAAAGAGATCGATTGAATAAGGATCTGGAAAGTCAACATGTTCAGATAAAAGCACTCGAAGCTGAGCTGGATAGTCTTTATCGAAACAACCGCAATGGAAGCACTCTTAGGAAATAAACCTTGAAATTGCCAAATTTATTCTTTCCACATACATGTATTTATGCAACAGGATATTCGATTGCGTTTGATAGGAGTATAGTTTTTTATTTATAATTCACACAAAAAATAATTTTTCGTAACCATTCGTCTGGATTTATGTATGAAATATACGAAAAAGTCGTCGATTTTATCAAGAACGTTGTCGATGATAACCAATGATTATTCATACATAAGTTTGTGATATCGATCGTGATTATCAAGATGCGATAAAGAAGTTAATATTACATAATATTCACGTATGCAAAATGAACCACGGTTTGACGTCCCGACTTACTTCGTTCTCTTCTTCCTTCGATTAAAATAATAATGGCATTCCCTTCTTGGAAAACGTTTTTGCAGTCGTCTTTAAAAGAAAATATTGAGAAATCTGGTCTATCAGCAACGTATGCCTCGATAGCTACTGTCCGAAGCAATAATACTCCTGCAGTGCGAACTGTTGTAATGAGAGGTTTCGTAGGTGAGCATCACTCTGAGAGTGTTGGTTGGAATAGTGATCTACTCGTGGTAATCACGGACAAACGTTCAGACAAAATAAAAGAGATACAACAAAATCCCAACACCGAGATCAACTGGTATGAGTTATCACATAATGTTATGATTCTTCACACTTTAATGTTGTTGTACACGACTAGGTTCATGAATGGCACAATGGAGCAATTTCGAATTCGTGGTACTATTGATATTATTGGAAAGGATTACGACGAATCCAAATTAGAGCATTTAGATTCACACATAAAACAAACAGAATCACCCTCAGATAATGACCAAAAAAGTTTAGGCTTGCAAATGTTTTTGAAACAATCAGCAACAAACAAATTTAGCTGGCAAGGTGAACGCCTCCGTCAGTTTTATCAATTTGGGTCAAAGATGAGAAAAGAAATGACAGAAAGCAAAGAGAAAGACCTTGATATAGATCAAATAGATGAAAAGACTGGCTGGTTCAAGAGCACTCACGCTCAAGACCTTTTAGAAGAAGCTTTTGATAACTTTGTACTACTTGTTATACACGTTACTTCTGTACGTCATTGGTCTCCGTCCACAGGAACAAAGTCAATGTTGTAGAGGAAGCTGGTCACATGTATTACATGATGAACTTTATTTTAACACTATATTAGAATAACATGCCTATTGACTGACGACTATTTACTACTGCCTTAATTACAAATTGCAATTAGTTCAATATATATTTTCTCACATAAAATAAAGTAAAATTACTTCTTTTACTTGGATTAATTTAAAAAAATCAATGACAGCTAATATTGTACCTGAAATAAAGCTTCCCGATTCACAATTCCATTACGGAACCGATGAGCATATACAGTCTCGCTCATTAGCAAAACCAACAACGAGAAATAAGTACATGCTCTCTTTACCTCTCGGTAACAGCTCTTCATTGTCTTCAGGTAGACCAAAATTACATACATTTCGTAGCTCGGAAACGGGTCGGTTCCCAACTCTTGAGAAGCTGGAAAACTCCATGTTACCATCAAAAAACTCGAAAATTATTACTGAACCTGCTATGTTTTCTGCAGAATCGAACACAAATAATAGTGCGATTTCCAATGGTAAAAAAATAGGGTCACAGGTTCGTTTATTTTATCATCTCTTTAAAAAATGACTAGTGCTTAAAAACACTGTTTGCAATATTTTAGAGTGACGCAAGAAGTATTCATTCTGTAAAGTCAACAAAGAAGAAGCAAAAGAATAAGAAGCATCATTCGACCCCCTCAGAGACCTTTGCTAAAAATCTAAGCGAAGCAGTACTGGATGTAGATGGTATTTTATCTCTGTGTCACCTCAGAATGTGCATGATTGAGACTCACTTAATTTTATACTCGTCGATTCCTTAGATGACGGATACGTATACAACAGCTGTAATGGAACTTATAATTTATATCCTCCATTACTATCACCGCCAATGCTATCTTTATATGATGCATCGAGTAAGTTTTCTCTTTATCCACAGAACTGATACAGATATTTTAACGCATGCACTATTAGCCAATTATAGGAGCGGTAACGACGAAAGTTATTTTTCAGACCACCATCGGCAGAAGTATCGTAGACCGGGACTACGTAGCACTGTGTCAGAACTACCTGCTAGAGGAGTTAAATCATTCTATCTTGACTGTATGGCTATGCCTCCAAAGTTTGAAAAGAGAAGTAGTTTTAATGGTAAAAGTCACTACTACTCAAGATGTCACTACTCCTCAAGTGGCGAAGAAGACGAAGAGAATGCACCACTGTTATATTATTCCCCATCATCCGGGAAAAAGGGAAAACATTACAAGGTCAAACTAAAAAATGCAAGGAAAAGGAAAATCATCCAATGTAAATGGCTAGCCATCATGTCGCTTATATTTTCCGTTTTACTATGCATCGTGCTTCTATTTACGGCTAGTCCTTTGAAAAAGATGGAAGTTTCATCCATAAGTAATGTTTTGGGTACAAGAAAGCAATTGATTCTTGATTTACATATTCAAGCGGCGTAAGTGCAAATACGATTAAATTTGAAGAATTCTTCATTAAACTTGATTTATCATGATAAAGAAATCCAAATAGTTGGAGTATACAGATATCACACTCAGCTTTCAGTTTATTTGCTGCAAGTCACTACGTTCCTACCAATAGCGCAAACAACAGTAGTACTTACAGTGAGCAAACAAAAGAAAATGAAATGCTTCCAAGCGCCAAACAAGGTAATTGGCTCCGGGAAAAAGGGAAAACATTACAAGGTCAAACTAAAAAATGCAAGGAAAAGGAAAATCATCCAATGTAAATGGCTAGCCATCATGTCGCTTATATTTTCCGTTTTACTATGCATCGTGCTTCTATTTACGGCTAGTCCTTTGAAAAAGATGGAACGTACACACTTAAGTAATGTTTTGGGTACAAGAAAGCAATTGATTCTTGATTTACATATTCAAGCGGCGTAAGTGCAAATACGATTAAATTTGAAGAATTCTTCATTAAACTTGATTTATCATGATAAAGAAATCCAAATAGTTGGAGTATACAGATATCACACTCAGCTTTCAGTTTATTTGCTGCAAGTCACTACGTTCCTACCAATAGCGCAAACAACAGTAGTACTTACAGTGAGCAAACAAAAGAAAATGAAATGCTTCCAAGCGCCAAACAAGGTAATTGGCTCCTCATCATATTTGATTAAATCAATTAATGTTTACACATTTCTAGTAGAATACCTCGGTACGGTAACTCATTTGGACGATCCGCTTCTTTTTGGTCCCACCAATTTATTAAAATTGCGCCCGAAATTGAGTATATCTACTAGTCAAATACAAATACAAAACCCTGGTGAAACAAATGGAGATGCTGCAGGAAATGAAAGATGGTAGGTTATTGTTAAATACCTACGAGAAAGAATGACTTAAATTTAAATGTGTCGACGTCGTAGGTCATTATTAATCAGATACCCTTATGAACTTACTTTGAGAGGTGTCTTAAAGTATCGTATATTCCCCGCCATGTTTAATTCGAAAGTTTTTTCTGCAAGAATCTGTAAAGTCATCCAAGTTGATCCCGCTACTGGCACGGTCGATGAGATTCCACTTTCCGAGCAAACAGCATGCGATGACTCTTAGCACTGTCTCACGTACTTATCAGTGGAACGTGTGGACAATTGATTCGAGTATGTAAAACTGGCATATTTGAGTTGGAGCATACGTGGCTATTATGTAGTAAACAGATGTTGTTTATACGTGATGTAATTATATTAGTTCTATTCGAGATAAACCCTGGCTTCTTCTTTTACATTTCTTTTTACGTATGACTTAGAGATATTACACGGGAATAAATCTATCAAATAAATATACTACATAGTCTGCTCATTTCATTAAATCTAAAAACGCACATTTAACAACGGTACGTAACAAGAAGGAACGTCTATTTCAGTCAATAATCTATTGCGCAGTGTGATTTGCACGGAAGCTTGTACGAATTGCATCGCAAAAGATTGGTTACCCATAAAAATTTAAAAATCCTCACTGCATAACCTTATCCACCTAAAATCCAAAAGTTTTTGATTTGTGAACGATGATCAATACATCACTTTGAAGTTGAACAATTCATTCAAAATCACTTGCCCTACAACAAACATCACGCATTTTCATGCGATGAAGTTGCTGGTAAAAGGCGACATGGTCGAGTCTTCAAGGCACCCTACATCTAACTTTCAAATTAAAAGTAAAATCATCACGTAAATATTGTGAGAGCGAAGTTGAGACTTCCTTTCCTCAAAGAATCAGAAGACGATTTCGTGCTCAATCAACTCTTACAAGACTATTGTTACAACTTCTAATAAAAAGAAAATTGTAATAAATATCTCGCCTCGTGTTGCATTGCGGCAGGGCGTAAAGCATTTGGCAAAAGTAAAACACGCCGCTGGAAATCAAGCCATTTTTATTTATTTTAGTAAAAGTTGCGGTGCAAACAGTTTCAACAGTTTGAATAATTTTTCAACAGTTTCGGAGTTTCAACAGTTTCAACAGTTTCAACAGTTTGAGCAGTTTAAGCAGATTTCAATAGTTAAGACAGTGTCTAACAGTTCAGGAAGTGTTCAGCAGTGTTAATAATGCTTACAGCTTTTTTGGCAGCTTTCCAACAGCCGTTTAATAGCCATTTTATGGCTTTCGACAGTTTCAACAGTTTCAACAGTTTGAATAATTTTTCAACAGTTTCGGAGTTCCAACAGTTTCAACAGTTTCAACAGTTTGAGCAGTTTGAGCAGTTTTCAATAGTTAAGACAGTGTCTAACAGTTCAGGCAGCGTTCAGCACAATGGATAGTGCTTATAATTTTCTTAGCAGCCTTTTAGCAGTTTTCTAACAGCTTTTTAACTGCTTTTATCAAATAATAAACATGGGTTCTTTCGTGATAAATTAGCTTATTTCTATAAATATTGACCACAAATGTGTGTCTTTCTGCTTTTCTTTTCCTCTCTAATATTTCCTTCATGTTTACATTGGGATTTATTCCCTACATTAAGTGCGCTCTGGATAAATTCGGTTGCGTCCATACGCAACTTAATACTTCATCTTCACAGCCGTAAAGAGGTTCGGTTTCCGCGTAGCGAAGGATCACTTTTAAAATCTCAAACGTAAGTTATGTACAATTGCATGTCTAAAGACGATTATGTGACCAACATTTCTTTTTTTGGGGGAAACTCAGAGGGGAAACAACCTCCTCAGTAACGAAGGATACCCGGGAGTACTTGAAAAAGGTTTTTAATATCGAATCAACTAGCATTACATATGGCCGTAAAATTGATCTCATGGTTGTAACCAATGAGTCAAAGCTCCCGCCGTGTGCTATTGAATGGAGTATACGTGGACAAAACGTAGCTACTCCTACAGCAAGCCAAAGACATAAGAGTCAACAAGTGTTACCTGGGCCATGTTTAAAAAATGAGCCTAAACGAAGAAGAAAGAAAGCATTGCAAATACTTTCAAAAATGCAATTAGAAATGACTTAATTTGGGATGAAGTCTCAAAAGCTATTGAATTGCCGGAGCTTGATGATTGTGATATTATTTCAGATATTTTTAAAGAAGTTTGTCAGGTACATAGCTTACTACATTTTATCAAATTATGTAGTCGGGTATAGTCACGCTCACCCTACTTTTAATAGCCATTGATGAAAGACAAACCAGACAAGGATGCAGCATTGATAGTTATCTGTAACAAAAGATCAAATATTCTAAGCACAACGAAAAACGTTTTAGCATTAGAAGTTTTAGAAGTTTTAGATTATGTGTAAGTATATGGAATGTTTGTATTAGAATGATCGAGTATTCTTAGGTTTTTCTTTCCTAGAATATCAAACCTTGAAGCTTGGTCAAAATATAGTAAAGAAAACAGCAGCGAAGCAGATTTCATTTTAGCTGTATATCCCATCATGAATATTATTTTACGCAGCGAAGGATTATTTCTAAAATCACAAACGTGCATGTCCGAAGACGATTAAGTGACCAACTTTTATTTGAAACAGTGGGGAAACCACCTCTTCGGTTACAAAGGATATCCGAGAGTACCTAAAAAAAGTTTTCAATATCGATTCAACTAGCACCACTTACGGACGCAAAATTGACGTTATGGTTGTGAGCAATGAAACAAAACTCCCATTGTGTGCTATAGAATGGAAAAAACAAAATGTGGATAAGACAAAGCTACTACTTCAACAAGCGAAAAACATTAGAGGCAACAAATGCCACTTAAGCCATATATTAAAAATGAATTTAAACGAAGAAGAAAGAAAACATACAATCGTTACTGGAATGGATTGGCGAGGTAAGTCAACCAAAAAACACTACGTTGGCCAAGATAAATGACAAGCGAGTATTCATTATCGTGTGAGCAATAGGCTTAAATGGGTATATGTTCGGCGTGAAGAAAGTGAAAAACGTGTACTCGTCTGTGTTGATTGGAGCTTTGATGATACCCACTCACTTAAAATTGGTCATGGAATTTAAGAATACTTTGATATTACTTTTTAGATGGAGAGTATGTTCATATTAATGACGACAAATTTTTTTTTCCTACGATAACTAATTTTACATCGTAAAAGTTAGACTCACCTAGTCAGTTTAGCAGAAAAAGTAAATTTATCACATATTCGCGAGCAAATCAACACCAATTTCGAAGGCATCATATCTACTGGTTTAAAACGACAGGGAAGCGCTACAAATCTCACTTATATGTCACCAAAAAGAAGAAGAAGCTTGGCTGGCCCCGGGGAAGACGAAAATGTGGAAGAGTAGATTTAATGTAGAAATGTATAATAGTTTATTAATTAAAAGTTTAAGATTTCCAGTAGCATTAGTAGTATGTAATAATAATAGTGACGAGCTGTGAACGACCCCCGAATTACGGGGGAAAAGGTCAACCCTTCGCTTCGCTGCGGGGACTAGCAGGCTTGCCAATGCGCCGGCCACAATTCACTTCAAAAGATGGTTTTCGATCTTGCGCCCTCTTAAAACTTCATGCAATGGGATGTTGGTGACACAAGCATTGTTTAATTGTTATATTGTGATTATTAGTAGTTTAATTAATCAAAAAGCTTCTTCATCATCTTTGATGTACAAGAGTAATTTACTTTATGTCTAGTTTGGAGCTTTAAATCCAGCCCTGATTATCCAATCTTCCCATGAGTGGTATTAATCACTCGTTATCAGCCATCACCTTTTTACAAAAAGTACTCTTTCCTAATGACAGTTATGGGAAAAAGTAATTTACATCTGACAAACTTAAAAAAAAAAAAAAAAGCCAAGAAGGCCATTTGACAAGGCTTTTCGCAAAACTTTTTGAATGAGGTGTTTAACTAAATTGAAGAGAGTATGAAAATGGAAATAATGAAGATAATAATTATTCGAAGGAAATACGTAAGAAAAAAAAAACTGTTGTGAAAACTTTTGATAAATGCATTTATGGTGAATTTGAAAAGGATCTGGAAATACGTAATGTATGATAAATTTAGTCATTACACATAGGATAATCCTGTATCTCTATTTATTAGTTTAGTTCCACACGCTGTAATTTTAAAATGTTGGTGATTTCTCGTCTACTGTCCAACCACTGCTTGAAGCTTGGAACTCTATCCATTCCTCCCGCATCGCATATAGCACCCTTTTCAGATGACTCACATATGTCTTCTCCTTCTTGCTGCTCCACTAGTTGCTTCTGTCTTACAATGGCCAACTCTTCAAGTAGATAATTTGCAAAAACAATCAAATAAAAGTAACGGATGAGATAATTCAATGCTACTTCTCTGATAGATTTGTATTGCTTTGAATGTTGATCTTCAATAGCATTCATACGTAGTTTGTAGTCGAAGATTGCTTTTCGCAAGTTTTGCATATGGTCACACATGTTGATGGCTTTGTCTGTTAGACGCTTTGCAAGTTTGCCGTACGTAAGCATACTAATAAGTTGAAGAATAATTTTGAATTCACCATTGTAATAGCTATCTTCAATCGATTCTTCTTCATTATCGTAGATACTACCCAAGAGGGATTTTCTCCTCACAGCCGTAGGAGACTCTAAAGCCACTGATCCTCTTCTATCAAGAATGTGCTCATTGTTCATTACCATAGCCATGAGGCATGCTGTTACCATGCCAGTCGTAGTTCTTCCTCGGCCCATTTGACAATTGTACAATACATCTACTCCCTTGTTGGCATCTTTAGTTCTACTAATCAGTTGGTCAAACACATCCGGGATAGGAGCTTGTTCATCGGTGATTGGAATACGAAGATAATCAACTTGATAACCTTCATCAATGATAGATTGGAAAACCTCTTTGGGAGTTTCAATGTCTTGCAGAGAAATGGTTTCCCATAGACCGACAAGATCGAATTCACCTTTTTCATTCGGTTTTTCATCATGTAGTAAGAGTCTACCATCGTATTCCTTCCACTCGTTTATTGCTTCTAATTTCATACGTTCCTCGATAGATTCGACACGATCAGTAGTGATACCTGTTGACTCCCATAGCCATGAGGCATGCTGTTACCATGCCAGTCGTAGTTCTTCCTCGGCCCATTTGACAATTGTACAATACATCTACTCCCTTGTTGGCATCTTTAGTTCTACTAATCAGTTGGTCAAACACATCCGGGATAGGAGCTTGTTCATCGGTGATTGGAATACGAAGATAATCAACTTGATAACCTTCATCAATGATAGATTGGAAAACCTCTTTGGGAGTTTCAATGTCTTGCAGAGAAATGGTTTCCCATAGACCGACAAGATCGAATTCACCTTTTTCATTCGGTTTTTCATCATGTAGTAAGAGTCTACCATCGTATTCCTTCCACTCGTTTATTGCTTCTAATTTCATACGTTCCTCGATAGATTCGACACGATCAGTAGTGATACCTGTTGACTCTAGGTTTTTCAAGGGATCTTGATATAGACGGAGTACATATGGTTGTCTATTTACATACAGAACTGGCTCCTCGCGTAAACAAGTCCAAAGCACCTTTCTTTTACCATTAGGGCCAGCATGCATGGTGTCTAATACAGCTTTAATTGCATCCTTGGAGGGCATGGCACAACCGCAAATGAACGGCGGTTGAATCTCGAGTTGATCCTCCTCACTTCTCTTGTTATCTGCTTCCAGCCCGCCAATATCAGCGGCAGGAACGTTTTCTTTGACTGATAACTTCACTTCTTTTACCTGCACTCTTCGGAAATTGTACGCACCTTCGATTTTCTCTTTCAGGCTCATTTTTTGACAGCCAGGGAAAGCATCGTGTTTTAAGATTGTCTGTTGAGCCAACACTTGACCGTGACGAGATGCTACAACACTCATAATTTCACTCGATAGTGCTACACCATCGCCAATGGATCTTTCCACAGGAGTAATAAGGCCAGTATCGTGATGTTCAAATTCTTGCAACAAGGTCCCGATTTCAGGTCGCTTTTTCATCCAGGATTCGAAAGTATTGACTGTATCTACAGACTCATCTGATGAAGTGCAATCTAAATAGGATTGGAAACAGAGCAAAACGAAATAACGTTGTAATGCAGCGATACCGCGCTTTAAGTGGGCTGTTCGTTTCGCAGGGTTTTCTTCGTTCTCTGACTTCAGATGCTCCGCCTCAATAACTTCTCTCAAATTAAGGAAGGTACCACATTTATCAATTACATCATCTACAGTGCGCTTGATTTCTAATCCATTCTGAACTACTCTCAAAAGACTGTTGATGATTTGATAATTCAAATAATGATTTTTCTTGTGTTGATGCTCATGGTGTGAGTATGAATTATCGTGGCTGATCCATTTTGTGATGAGAGTGGCAATGACTGTGCCTAAAGTTGATCGACCGAGGCCAACTTGACAGTTCCTATATAATATGATAAGAAGTTACATGTCAATTCTTCATGTCAATTTCACCCAAATGACCGCGACTTACATAATGAGAGCTGTTTTGGAAAGATCTGTACTAGAAATTAAGCTGCGGATTTCGTCAAAGTCGCTCCATTCAGGAGACCTTTCTGCTGTGATTGGCACTCGATGGTAGTCAAGAATATTTCCATAATCTCTCTTAATAGCAAAATTGTTGGAGTCGCTATCACTGCTTTCAAACTCTTCAATCACTTCTTCAGTCACTGCATGCATAACTTCTCGAACAGTCATGACATCATTGACGTCTACCTCTTCCCAGATAGTCAAAACATTACCATCCTTATCTTCCCCATGCAACAATATGCGACCGTCGTAATTATTAATCTCACGAATAATATCTTGCTTCAGTCTTTCCTCTAACTGTTCCAAACGAGCTCCAGTGATACCCTTGTATACCTTTATATTACGTAATGTAAAATACCTATCACGCAATACATACGGAATACCATTGATGTAGATGATAGGTTCCTCACGCAAATTGATCCATTGGATCTTGTCATTGCGAGGTTGGTCGGACAATAGCTTGCGGATAACGGTACGCAAACCATCAACAGTAGGTTGAGCAATACCGTAAACGTGCGTGTGCTTGATTCTTCTAAAATTGGATCCACCTTCCACCAAAAATACGTGATGTCGCTGGACACGATGACACGATTTTTCCTCCTCACCTTCCACAGCATCAACTCCTCCTGGAGTAGGTAATTTTTGCAACTGATTGTGTTCCTCAACGTCTAATTGTTGGCTAGCATTCCAAAAGTCGATCTTAAGAATTGACTGGGAAGTCAGAACAACACCAGTTCGAGACTTTAAGATCATCTGCTCAATTTCGGGTGCTACAGCTTGATTATTGTCTCCCATGACATCGAACATGCCAGGACCGTATAAACGGCGATTATTCGAGGCACTATAATAATTATTTTTAAAGCTAGCAAGTCGATGCAAGTCCTCTACAGGTCTGAACAAGTAGAGTTTGGGTGATTTTCTTCTGATACTTTGTAACATGGACCAAATTTCAGTTCGTTTTCTTAACCATGAAGAAAATGAGAGTTCAAATTTAGTGTCGGGAGACTCGTTGATATATGCGGTAAAGCATAATAACGAAAAGTAACGCTGCAATCCACCAGCAGCCTTTGAGATACTGCTGTTACCAGAGTCATAGCCTGTACCTGGCTGAGTGGTTTGTTTGATTCGGTTCATGAGTATATCTTCTCGTAAATTAATTACTGCATCCGATAAATCGATGACTGCGTCCAATATTTTCTTGCTGAAATTACCACTATCTAAAACTGCAGTTAAGGATGTGATAACTGTGTAATTTCCCATGATGGCCTCTTTCAAATTTTCAATGATATTGCCGCGCTGTAATGCCCATTCGATAGCAGAGCGGGGTGACATTTTTGAATCCAGTCCCATTTCAAGTATATAAACGAGACGTAAAAGTGCGTGATTTTGACTGGCGAGCGAATCTACTTCCTCCCAACCTCTAAAGAGTTCTGGGGAAATAGTTCGAACTATACCGGAATTATTCGATTTTTCTGCAGCGCTATAATTATAGCCCGAAATTGGAAATGGATCAGGAGCGTTTAATTCCAACAACTGTGTACGTCTGATGATTTGCGCCAAAACAATACCAACCGTAGCTGCATAGTTGACAAAAGAAAATTAATAAACTGAACTTTGGACAATAGAGCATTCTACTCACTTCGTACGACGCCCATGCCACAATTAAAGATGAGTGGATCTGTAGGTTTCAAAGTCTTGATAACTCGCACATACTCATCAAAATAGTTATCTTCAGGAGCTTGTTCAGGAGAAATGGGTATTCTAAAGTAGTTGAGCCCATATCCTAATTTGCTGAATTCTTCAAATACTACGGGAAAAGTCAGTTTTATGTTACTTAATCACGCTTTGAAAACTCAACCTACGTTCGCGAGGGGTCTGAACTTGATCAGCAGCAATGAAGCATGGAACTATCGTGCTATCAGCTAAAGTAGTGTTAATTTTTTGTAGACAATCTAGTTCTGCTTAGTGTACATACAAAGTTCTTGATGAACAAGAATTAGCCCTCCCAAAGATTTGGCTTCTCTAATCACATCTGCTTTCAATCTCTCCTCCAACTTTTCGAGTCGGCTGGCATTGATACCCAAGAAAGAAACCATATTTTGTCGTGGATCAGCGTAATCACGAAGTACATAAGGGTAACCGTTCAAATACACTATAAAACTTCCTTCGTTAATTTACTTTTCTCAATGATTACACGATAATATCACTTTACACAGAGGTTCCTCTCTCGTTAAAAACCTAAGTACAGCATTAGTAAATTGTCTCAAGGAGCATCAGTTGACCTTTTTTACTTACCAAGTGCATGAGCCTTTATTGGTGCTCTTGGGGTGGCAGTTGAGTAAGGCCAAGACAGTGGATAAGCCAATAGACTTAAAGTAAAATTAAGTTTATATTAACAAGCCGTTCATTAATGTTATTGTGAAACAAGATCTTACTGTTGGTTGTGCTACACCATAAACATTCAGGTCCGCGACACGAAAATTTGGTGCACCCTGGAGATGGAAATCCAAGTTTGTGTTCATACCTTATTGTTATTCTATTGATTAGATAATTGTTTGGTGGGTGACCCTGATTTGGGGACAGATAAACATACCCTTTTCAAAATGGTCCATTTTCAAAATCGTGTTTCGTGTCAAAACACTTCCATTACGAGTGCGCATGAGATTCTTGACAACATTTAATAAATATCGAGGATCGCGATTACTTCCTTCTTGCAATAAGGGAGTAGAGGGTCGTTCCTTGACCGGATCTATTAACAAAGGCGATTCTGCTCTCGATTGGGGTAATGAAGAATAAGATAAATTGTGACGAGAGGAACCATGAACTTCATCGCTTTAAGAGTAAGAGCAAAAATGTTAGCCTACTTTCGCTTTTTTAACACACACATGTATATCTATATATATTGCATACATTCGCGCAGGAATGAACCGATTCTTTCTGGCATTTCCATCCTTATGAGAACTCGCATTTTGTAAGGAAGGTGAATTCGGTATGCTAGTATCCTCTCCAACAGAAGAGAGATCGCTTGACATTGTGTAGTTATTTTTCCTCGAAAAACAGTAAAGATAACAGGTAAATTCATCGGAGCAATGGTAGTGATGAACGCATAATTGACTGTGCTTAATTACGCCAGCCAATTACATTGTTTGGATCTATGGATAAGACTTTCGCGACTTAAATGTAAACATCTTTTGAAAGATAGTATATCCACATGGATATTGAGAAACAAATATCGCTAGTTGATAACGATTTAGCCATTCAGAGATTTTTTGGCTTCATGCTTCTTTCCCGGAACAGTAATTGGTATATAAAAATAAGGGGGATAGTGGTCCTAAACAAGCCATAAAGATAAGTTATATGGCATTTTAAGGGTGATCTATTGTACATCAACTTTATTGGTCAAACAGTAAATATCCTGTGAAGGTAGACTTTTTTTTTTTTTTTGCTGGCTCGCTTGTATTTAAAATGTTACTTTGCATTTCAATATACAGAAGCCCCATTTAAGAAGTATACATATAGATATTCGTTGATAACACAAAACATTATCTGTTGTATAGTATGTCATTGTTGCGTTTATACTGGATTTGTACTAAAGAGTGTTATATTTGTACATATTATACAACAGTGAGAAAATACTCTCCTTGTAATAACCATAATTGAACCATATGCAAAAGAAGTCTACTTTTTGTATATGTATTTATTTAGAAGGTTAACAGACGTAAAACGACAGTTTTTGTTACTGGTTTTACTTCCCCTAAAAAAAAGCCCTGGAACTCGTGTTTTTCTATAATTGCTGACGTTTTAGCCTCGATTCTTATTTTGCATAAAATCACTGCATCATTCTAAATTGGACTCCCTTTTGCAAATATAAGTTTCTATTGTATAATAAAAAAAAAGGCTATCCGTTCATTAGCTATTAGACGAGTTTAATCACTTAAAATAGAAATTCAAGTCGCCTTGCAATAAAGATCAAAAAAAAAGTAACCCTTAAAAAACTTTGTATAAAAGTGCTTTCAAAATTCTCGTATCAATTTTTCTTCATTGCTTTGTCTTTCTTCAACAACTAAAGTTCCTTTCTCTGTGCATAAATGGATTCTATTTCGTGTATTCAACAGCAACAGCAAGATTTGAGATTCATTAATCCCAACTCTCTTACACAACAGCAACAACAACAATTACAACAAATTCAAGATCAGCATAACCATAGCAATAATCATGACTATCATCAATTTGTGAAGAGACAGCAACAACAGCAACAACACGAAAGAAGATTCAGTTACACCAGTATGTTGTCTGATCCTGATCAATGCTACCTTCCCAACATCACAAATACCTCACCTTCTAATACAAGTGAAGACTACACTCAACAAGACACTCCACCTCCATCCTCTGTTAGTCCTGCTTCTGTTACTTCCTTCATTGATCCCATTTACGTTGATATACAAACAAAAGGTAGTATGTATCATCCTCATCCCCATATGTTGATGGACAATCGATCACCTCATCAACAGCAATCTATTCATTACTACGATCCACATCAAAAGAGCTTTTCTTCTGCAACCAACACTATCGCTAGTCAAAACAACAATATGTCCAATTATCACCATCATTCTCCTCATCATCACCGTCCTTCACCTATGATGCACTTCTCTTCGCCTATAAGTAATGGAATGTGTTCAAGCACACCGATCCCATCTTTTATGAACAACAATAAACCCAACAGTAATAACAACATTTCTCGTCCTGCTACTCCCGTCTCGCCCCCACTCGTTGTAAAAGATAACTATCATCATCAGCAATCACCAGTTTTTGAAAACAATAATAATATGATTTTATCTCCAACTGCGACCACACCTACCCCAACATCGGATTCAGCAGCAGCAGCAGCAGCAGCGGCAGCAAATAAAATTAAGAAAACACCTCGCTCTCGAGGCCGTCGAGTCTCGAATATCCCAGGTTGCAACTCTCGTATGTTCACTTGTAAAGCTGATGGCTGCGGTAAAGTCTTTAAAAGATCAGAGCATCTCAAGAGACATATCCGCTCCATTCACACATTAGAAAAACGTAAGTCTTTTTGTTTACTACAAACTTGTTTATAAATTTCTTTTATTAACGCAATCATTAGCATTCGAATGCCCTTATCAAAGCTGTAACAAGCGATTCTCGAGATCTGACAACTTGAATCAACATATCAGAATTCACCGCCATAGCAACAACAATGGCAGTAAAGATAGCATGACACCAAACAGTAAGGGATCCAAGCAACAACAGCAGCAAACAAGAGACAATAGCACCACACAACAGCATAATAATAGTAACAATATTCATCAGCATCACCTTCATCATCACCATTTCAATAGTAGCACAACTAGTAATTTTTCAAATTTTATTTAAATCTATTATGTGTTTAGATACGTACGTAGTTCAAAAAAAATTACTATTTTATTTCATCCATCCATCAATCATTCATCTTCTTTATTACATATATGTTAACACAATTTTAAACTTAATACCATTACTATTAGTACCATATGTTACTATTATTGCAAACACAAACACACACAAAAATAAATCATTATATCATCATTGAAATCTTTTCTGTTTGTATTAATTTTTAAGTATGTATGTATGTATGTAGGTATGACTTGACAATCCAACAATTATTATTTTATAAAGTGACGACCCAATGTATCTATGTGTATGCACATCAAAATACATTCATGCATACGCAAATCGTACCTACGTACGTACGTATCACATTCTTGAATACTCTTTTCTATACACAATGTTTTTCATTGGAGAGCACTTTTAGTATTTACTGATAAGGTTATTTTATCTAGAGAGAGAGAGAGCAAAAGGACGCTAGCTTATCCCAAAATACTATAATAGTGCTACGATAACTCTTTGTTCTTTCAAATGATCAAATTACTCTGACGAGTGGTGTTTCAAATTATGCTTCTCCTAATTGTTTAAAATACTTCAAGTGCTATACAAAAAAGGATTTGAAGTTGATGTGTTTTAGTACTATTCTATGCTTCTCTTTACATAATAGTAATTTATATTTAAGGGCTTTGTTCCTCTCCTTATTTATAATTTTGGTAATACCAATATTGTCGATCTCATCACTAACCTTATCGAGTTATTCATCATATGTTTTTACAATAAGCTTCCATTAACTAGCATAAATTTCTTCGTTTTAAGGATACTTCAGATCATCTATCTATATCATCACATTGAAAGAAGGAGAGCATTATCCACACCAATTTGAGTAAGACGAGCTGCATCATATCGTTGGCGCTTTAATCTTATGGTAGAGCTACCTAGTAAGTACATGGTTGAAATGATGGGATTTACAAGAGACATATTTCTTTAGTACAAACAGATTGTATAGGACTTGATCATTTTTGACTGCTTAACAGTGTACGTAGTACTATTCCTCTTCACATGAAAATTGCTTTTAAACTACTTGTATGTATAGGAGTGGAGGCATATTGTATACATATACCCATACGCCAGTTTCCACTCAAATAATTGACAACATGTTGAGGCAAATGAGTTTACACTTTTAAACCAGATAAACTTAAAAAGATCACCGAGAAAAGTATCTCATGTGCGGACATAACATTCCTTACGTACGTACACTGGAGTCTTTATTAGTGTTTACAAGAGAATATGACTCACTTGTAGCAACAAAAGGGCTCCACATTTGCTATGTACACGCCTTAACCCCCCCCCATTGTAAATTACTTACAGATTTAATATATGAGTGTCAATACTTTGTGCTAATTACAAGATAATAGTGGAGTATCTAGATTGTCACTTGACAGTTGGATTGCTACATACTTTATGTTCTGTTATGGATGCTTCAGATTCCTCCATATGAACGAGTTTCCGCACCCTTCTAGACGTTCTTTTTGCTGCTTGATTCGTTCATGTGTACTCAATAAACGAGTTTGTGCATAACTTGCCCTCCATTTGAAAGTATGTGTACAAATATCAGATGAACAAAATTTTCTCATGCTTGAAGATGCGCATAACGCGCTATTCTTTACGTACAATCAATATTCTGATCAGAATATTTTCAAACACACTAGATGTATTGGTTATCACTATTTGTTTTTCTCTAGGCACTGCATATAGTTTATGCAAACGTACTGACATAATCTACGCCGCTGAAGTTCAAATGCAAGTCAAATATGAAATGCATGAAAAAGACCTTAGTCAATGAGCGATACCCCTAGTACTAAAATGTACTTTATGCGATTAAACTTGTTTCGTAAAGTTCGATATTTTATTCTGAACCTCAAGGTCTGTGTGACACAGACAGACTTGTTGATCAACTCTGTCACTTTTGAAGATAATTTACATGCCAAGTGTACCTTGTATGGCCACTAGGCTTAGTTACATGTTTTAAAAATTTAGTTCCGACCATGTCCAAAAAAAAAAAACTCTTTCACCGCCAGACCCTTCCTTGTCCAAAATAATAGATCTAAATCAAGATGATTCATAGATCTATAAACATGAAGCGATGCTATTCTTCCATTGTCAGAAACTTTAAAGCGCCTTCTTCTTCTACTACTGTCCAGAGAAAGAAGAATCTCATTGGACTCACCCTCCCGGATCTACAAGAAGAGTTAGCGGGACTGACTCATTCCAAAAAGTTTACACCTTTACAGATCTGGCAGCATGTCTACAAGAGAGGATATACAAAGTTTGAAGATATGCCCAATTTATCCAAGGATCTTCAAATGGAACTTGCTGCTAAATACGAAGTGAATTATGGTGAAGTCAAGGTACTTTTTTTTTTCATTGTTTGTAAAGTAAGCTAAATGTTACAGTCCCTATCTAACATGCGATCTAGTTGGATAAAACTGCTTTAGATAGTACTAGAAAGTTTTTGATTGGATTTAATACAAGATACGACCCTAAGGCTATTGTGGAAACAGTGATAATTCCTGAAGCGAAGCGCTCAACATTATGCGTATCTTCACAGATTGGATGTTCCCTGAATTGCAGTTTCTGTCATACTGGCACACAGAAATTAGAACGAAGCTTGACGTCTGGAGAGATTGTTGGACAGTATATGATTGCAGCCAAAAACAGTGGGGATTTTCCATTCAAAGACGACAAGAAAAAGATGATATCGAATATGGTATTTATGGGACAAGGAGAACCGTTGTATAATTGGAAGAATGTTAGTAAAGCCGTGAAAGTGCTGACGGATACACAAGGATTGAGTTGGTCTAAGCAAAAGATTACAATTTCGACATCAGGCGTTGTGCCTTTGATACCCAAGATTGCGACTGATTTAGGTGTATCACTTGCGATTTCTTTGCACGCAACAAATAATGCATTAAGAGATGTTTTGGTGCCGTTAAATAAGACGTTCCCATTGGAGATGGTCTTGGAAGCATGTAGAACATATGCACATCATATGGGAAATAGAGGAAGAAGAATCACTTTTGAATATGTCATGCTGGATCACGTCAATGACTCGCTATCGGATGCTCGTTTGATGGTCAAACTTTTAAAGCAACTTCCAGCGCACGTCAACCTTATGTAAGCAGCAACTTTTGTGCGTGTATTGAACTCATCATTTGCTAATTATGATATCTTGTAGACCATTCAATCCTTGGCCTGGGAGTGGCTACGAGTCAACGAAAATGGAACACATAGAAAGATTTGCTCAAGTCGTTGTTCAAGGAGGTGTTCATTGTACTATTCGTAGACCAAGAGGACAAGGTAAATTGATTATAAAAAAGGAGCTTGTTTAGATGTAATTAGACTATATGCTTAACCTTTTATTTTGTGTGTGTGTATAGATATTATGGCAGCGTGTGGACAATTAAAGAGTTCAGAAGTGAACAAAAAGCATATCAAATAAACATTTTTCAATGTATTTCGTCCCGCTTAGAATAATCACAGTCACTTGCGAGCCTTCTTTTTTCATAGTGACTGACGCAATTAGTTTTTTTTTTTTTTCTGCTACTATTCATTTTTTCCCTCTCTCTTTTTTTTTCGCTAAATAATTATGTTTGGAGCAGCAAAAAGTACACCTGCCCCTGGGTCACTATTTGGTTCTACAACAAGCACTGCTGTTACTCCCACTACAGGTAGTTCACTGTTTGGTGCTGCACCAAGCTTTAATACGTCGGCAGCAACAACAAGTGCTGCACCCACCACTAGCTCTGCTGCACCTTTCTCCTTTGGCACTAATCCAACCACTTCCACATCTACCACGACACCTGCATCAGCTGCTCCTGCTGCTGCTACTACTACTACTACTACTTCCAACTCTTTGTTTGGTGGTTTCTCTTCAACTACAAATGCTACTGTTGCTACTAATACTAGTAACTCATTATTCCAAAATAATACCAACAACTCTTTACTCAATACAACACAACAACAACAACAAGCACAACAACCTAAAAGTTACTTGGACTTGGAATTGTGTTTACCTGATACAAAAGTACCACATTTTATTGTCACTCCCACTAGTGTTACGCGTAGTGCTGTCCCAGCTAATTTCTTTCAGACAACAAAAGCCAGAGATGATCTTGTGGAATCTCTTACACCAGATGCTAAAGTGGGCTTAAAGACGGGTGAAGCCTTTCCCAACTCGATCACTTTTAACGAAAGAAATGCCACTTTACCCGCTTATTTAACATCTGGTGATAGTAATAGTTCGGTACAGTATAGAGTTATATTTATATAGAGGGTGTGTGGGGTGATATTATTAACACACACTTATTATGATAGACTACAAGTAATAACAAGTCACCTATTCGTGATTTGACAACAAAAAAGAGAGCATTGGAGGATATGGATACCAAGAGCGCAGAGTAAGAAGGAGAGAAAAGAAATATACGCTTGAATGATAATTACTGAAACGGAAATTTTTTTTCTTTTTTTTTTTGTAGAAGAAATGTGTTGGCTAAAAGAAATGGTCAAGGTGTATTTTCTCGTAGTGCTGAAAGTGTTGAAGGTGGTTTTGATAAGAATTTAAAGAAACAAGGCAATCCATTACCACCTGTAAATTCATTAAAGGACGTTGGTATGGCAACCGTGACACAACAATATCAACAACAACAACAACAGCAGCAACGAGAATTATCACCTTATAAAAATGGATTTTCGAATTTTTCTACTGCTGATGCTACACCGTTCAACACAACAAATTATCAACTCGGAGGAGGGTTAGGGTTAGGGTTCGCATTACCATAGCAACAAGTATCCATGTCCATACTGACTCATTTATTTTCGTTTTTAGTACCTCGGATTCTTCAGCTTTTAAAACTCGAGTTCGTGTATTTGGATATGATCAAGAGAATATTGAAAAGATTATTAAACATTTTACGAGTATTGGACCTTTAGCTGAAGCTTATATCACCCAAGGTAATTGGATTACATTCAACTATACTTCTGCCGAATCAGCCAAAAGGGCCATTGCTTTTAATGGAATGAATATCGATCAAAATCATCTTATTGGTGTCACTTACGATGAAAGAGCACAAGAAGTCGAAACTTTACAATATCAAACATTCACAAATTCAACTGATTTATTTACAAAGTCGCATGGATTTATGAACATATTCCAGAATCCAAAAGGAGAAGAAAAGTTAAAACAACATCAAGTAAATAGTAGTAAAGAGCCCAATTTATTAGAGAAATTAAAGGAAAAGCTACTAGGTTGGTGATTGTATGTTGCACTACACAAATTATCACCTAATGAAATAAAATAAGAGAATATTGAAAAGATTATTAAACATTTTACGAGTATTGGACCTTTAGCTGAAGCTTATATCACCCAAGGTAATTGGATTACATTCAACTATACTTCTGCCGAATCAGCCAAAAGGGCCATTGCTTTTAATGGAATGAATATCGATCAAAATCATCTTATTGGTGTCACTTACGATGAAAGAGCACAAGAAGTCGAAACTTTACAATATCAAACATTCACAAATTCAACTGATTTATTTACAAAGTCGCATGGATTTATGAACATATTCCAGAATCCAAAAGGAGAAGAAAAGTTAAAACAACATCAAGTAAATAGTAGTAAAGAGCCCAATTTATTAGAGAAATTAAAGGAAAAGCTACTAGGTTGGTGATTGTATGTTGCACTACACAAATTATCACCTAATGAAATAAAATAAAATTATAAAAAAGATGTCACACTCTCCTTTCCAGTTATATATTGTTTCTCTTTTCCTTTTTTCCCTTTTTATTTTTGTAGTATTTCTTTCAACATAAATGAACAACCAATTCAACAAATTACGAATAACTGATACAAGTAACCATAGTGACCACAGTGACGAAGGTTATGTGGAATCGAGGTTTGATGAACCTTCATTTATGGACAAATGGACAGATGATCAAAAAGCAGGTAAATATTTTATTACTGTTCTTATGTATATTTTATGCTTCCAAGATGCATACTAATCACACTATTTCAATAGAATTTGCATATCAACTTTTATTATGCATACCTATTCCAAAGACAGTCAATATATTGAATCGATTATCGCCTTTATTACATCGAGATTTTATATCTGTAGGTAATTTCACCTTTTTATTATATATAGTAATATAGCATGAAATATTAACATACTTTACACTAGTCACTGCCAAATGAAATAGCAATAAAGCTATTATTATATTTGGATATTAAATCACTGATAGCCATGACAAAAGTATCGAAAAGATGGAAGTTACTCTGTGAAGACGCTATGCTTTGGAAAGAGTTATTTTATGCAGCAGGGTGGAGTTGCAACAAAGAGTCTATCAGCGACTATTTATCAAACAATTATTCTATATCGAATCACTACAACAATATACCACCGTTGGCCATCACCACTGCTTCTTTATTCGATCCTACAAAGTTACCAAAAATGCCAACCGTCACCATGACAACCACTCGCTTAAAACCACTGAAAAGGTCAACCGACTTTTTCTTTGATACCATATTAAGAAATAATGCACCATTGAAGCCAACCCAAGTACTCCCTTCACGATCGCAACCTTCCTCTTCACATAACAAAGAGACTTTATCTCATTTAATCATTGAAAGACCACCACCACCACCTGCACCTGCACAACAGACATTATTTGCTAATCGACCTTATCCCAAAAGACACATTAAATACGATGAAACTGCAATATTTCATTACAAAGAAAATGAAGATATTCGATACATTAATTGGAAAAGACTCTTTAGAAATCGAACGACAATCAATCGACGTTGGAAAGAAGGGAAATGCAAGACAAGACACTTTCCACCACCTACAAAAATCACTGCCAATTCCACAACACAACAATTACAACAAGATATCTTGTCTGAATTAGAACGTCAACACAATGGCGGTATCTATTGTCTGCAATTCAATCACTCAATTTTAGTGACGGGAAGTCGTGATCGATATTTGAAAATATGGGATATAAAATCAGGTCAATTAAAACACACTTTGGAGGGTCATACTGGAAGTGTGCTGTGTCTGCAGTTTGATCACCAACATCTCATCACTGGTAGCAGTGATAGCACCTTGATTGTTTGGAATATTCATACAGGCGAGAAAATCAAAACACTCATTGGCCATGGAGAAAGCGTATTGAACGTGAAAATGAGGGGGAACACAGTCGTCAGTTGCTCTAAAGATCGCACTGTCAAAGTGTGGGATCTTGACACAGGCGCGCTTCGTATGAATTTGAGAGGGCACAAAGCCGCTGTCAATGCAGTACAATTTAAAGATGACACCATTGTATCTGCTTCAGGTGATAGAACTATTAAAATATGGAATATTGTAAGTTAACCTTCTCTCAAATTATATGCAAGAATGCTAAGTATTATATAATGTTACATAGAACACGGGCAAATGCATCCAAACACTAGATTCTCATAGCAGAGGCATTGCTTGCGTTGAATATGATGGCCAGTATATTGTGAGTGGCTCAAGTGATCAAACAATTCGTGTATGGAATGCAATCACTGGTGAATGCATTCATACACTAGAAGGACATACAGACCTTGTTCGTACGCTTCAATTAGACGCCAAATCAAATAGAATTGTGAGTGGCAGTTATGACGGCACACTTAAAATATGGAATCTATCTGAAGGAAAGCTCTCCAAAAGCTATAATCAAATAGCACACGGAAGGTAAATATATTCAATACACTATGACCATGTAAAGTTACTAATTTAGTATATACAATCCTAGAATATTGAATTTGCAATTTGACTTTGGAAGAATCATTTGTTGCTCGAATTTAGGTAAAATTGTCATGTATGATTTTACACACGGCATAGACACGCAGTTCCTATTTTAGCAAAAACAATAAAAATCCTTTTTTTCGCATCTGTGCAACCTACTTATTTTAACTGCGAACGCGTTTTTTTTTTTTACTCTAATCTTCCCTTGTTCTCCTCTCTCTCTCCCTCTCTCTCTTCTTTCCTAATTTCAAAATGTCTGATAACCGCTCTAAACTCTTGGCTTTAGCCAACAAGCGTAAGCAAGCTGCTCTTAATGACTCTGGAAGCAGTGACGAAGAAAGATTATCTACCAAGAAATCTAAGCGGTAAAAAAAAAACGGTTTTTCAGATCTTGTGAAAATAACTTGAAAAAGCTAATGTTCGGCGTACTTGTCTAGTAATGTCAAGCCTAAAAAGTACACAGCTCCCAAGCATAGTGACGTTGAGGACGAAGACGAGGACGACGACGAAGAAGAAGAAGAAAGTGGTAAAGATATACATGAAATGCGTGTAAAAAAGAGAGTAGAATTGTCTCATAACTCAATGATAACCAATATAGAAGAGGAAGAAGAAGAACCCTTATCTGATGAAGAGCCTGTAGCCAAGAGTAAGAAGAAGTCATCAAAGCCTGTTCAAAAGAGATCAGACAGAAAGAAGAATCGTGGAAGTGAGGATGAAGCCTCTGATGAAGGAGTCTCCGGTAATAAATAATGAATTCATCACCTTGGCTTTATAATGCTGACTAAACATGATTCTTTTCCTATTAGAGGATGAATTGGAAACCTTGGATACATCATTGATTATCGCTGGTGGTAGAAGAACTCGCGGTAAGAAGATTGACTACAAACAATTTGGTGCTGATCCTGAAGACGAAGAATAAGTAAGTTATTCTCGGTGCTATCATCATCTATCAGTGTAATCTGGCCCGTGCGTGCCCTTATTACTTTATTATTTCATTTTCATCAAAAGAACACTTTTTTTTCTCTCTCAACTCTATCCTTAATAAATACATGTAATTTCACACTCTCAAGCTGAATAGACTTCTCATCTACGCGTCCAATTGAACGTATCTAGGGGTTAAATTCATTGCCTTATTATCAATTGATGGTATATTCCACATTTACGGCGTTGGATACGCTTCAAATGTTCCTACTAAATATCAACAATTCACAATAACCCGGATCATCATCACTACTAGTAGACTTCTTCACACTCTTTATACAGCTTATTTCCCTTTTTTTTTATTCTTATTACTATTATTATTACAGATGACTCTTGTAGTAGGTATTTTTTCTTTCTGTTGCGGTACCTAGTTACCGAGTAAGAAAGCACCAGCTAAAGCAATGACAGGAGAGCCAGTGACGCGAGGCAAACTCCATCCGACAGCAGAGGTGGTTTCAGCAGAACCTGCAACATCCAAATGAGTATAACCAATGTGAATCTTTTCCTTGTTATCTAAGCCATATTGATCAACACCGGAAGCTTGCAACATGAAACCGGCGGGATATTGATGGCCACGGTTAGTCATGGTGGAGGGTTGATCGTTAGCAGAAACTAAATCCTCACTAGATCTACCAGCCTTGACACATTCAATATCTTCACGACGCAAGGTAGAAATTTCAAAAGGATCAGCAAGAATATGACCAGCATCGTGGATACGCTTGGAGACCTTGTTCTTGCGAGCAAATCCATTGTCAAGAGTGATACCGTAACCGTCATAAGCACGGATGGCATGACCAGTCAAGGTAGCACAGGTGAACAAGAGAGAAGGAGCCTTAGCAGAGGCATTATCAGATTTTTGATGGGCAACAGCTCTTTCTTTGAATTCACATAATAAATCAGTCATGACCATACGACCTTCGGCATCGGTGTTACCGACTAAAACACGCTTTCCACTACGAGCAGTAATAACTTCATCACTGACATACATATCAGGTCCGACAGAGTTACGGACTAAAGCAAGACCACCAGTGACGTTGACTTTTTCAGGGTTCAACAAGGCCACAGTCATGAAGAAACCAGCAACAGCAGCAGCACCACACTTATCACGAGACATGTCTCTCATATGACCACTGCACTTAATATCAGCTCCACCGGTATCGTAAGTGACACCCTTACCAACAAAGAAGAGGTTTTCCTTGACCTTGGATTGATCAGGAGAAACATATTCAAAATGAACAAAGCGAGGATGATGACGAGGGACAGCCAAAGAAGCGCGAGTGACGGCATGAGCCAAAGGATAGTTCTTTTGGATTTCCTCAATATCTTCAATGACAGTGACCTTGACATTCTTGATGTCCTTGAATTGTTCAACGATATAATTGGCAGCGTTCCGACAGAGTTACGGACTAAAGCAAGACCACCAGTGACGTTGACTTTTTCAGGGTTCAACAAGGCCACAGTCATGAAGAAACCAGCAACAGCAGCAGCACCACACTTATCACGAGACAACGTACACACTTGACCACTGCACTTAATATCAGCTCCACCGGTATCGTAAGTGACACCCTTACCAACAAAGAAGAGGTTTTCCTTGACCTTGGATTGATCAGGAGAAACATATTCAAAATGAACAAAGCGAGGATGATGACGAGGGACAGCCAAAGAAGCGCGAGTGACGGCATGAGCCAAAGGATAGTTCTTTTGGATTTCCTCAATATCTTCAATGACAGTGACCTTGACATTCTTGATGTCCTTGAATTGTTCAACGATATAATTGGCAGCGTTAATAGGTGACATGATCTCGGGATCAGGGTTACCGATATCCTTGGAAACACGACGACCCGCTTCAATAGCGGAAACGGTCTCAATTAAACGCGCGCTATCCACCTTGGCAGAGGAAACAAAACCGACATTGGAGAAGGTCTTGATGGGCTTTCCGGTGCGTTCAGCGTGTTGACGGACATCAATAGGCTCAAAAGCAGACTCCAATAAACCGAGCATGGTAACTTCCAAATAATGCTGATAATCATTACCTTCTTCAAAAGTCCAACATGAGCTGACTTCAGTAGTAGGCTCATCAGCATAACAAACCAAAGGAGAGGTGATACCAACCTTTAAAGCGTGAACACCAGCAGAGTAGGCAACGTCTAGTAGAGTATACAAATATACATATTAGGAATCACGTAAGGTTACCATAAATACAATATGCACTTACCCTTGATACGACGAGCATCATCGAAATCATTGTAGAGGGAGCCAGTGGGGGCAATAAGAACACGCTTGGCGGGTTCAGCATTGTCAGGAATGATCAATTGAACACTTTCACCAAAGGTGGCATCCAAGTCAATGTACTTTTGAGCAGAGGGAACAACCTTGACCAAAGCTTCTTTGTCAGTGAAGATAACTACAAGACCGTCATAGTTTGTGATTTGTTCTTTGAGAGTTTCAACAAGGTTGTTGTTTTCACTAATCAACTCAATCTTTGGCAAGTCCATTTTTAATAAAAAATTGGGAAAGTTATAAAGAAAGAGTTTTTTTCCTTTCCTGATTTTTTAACTAGTGGGTAGCGAAAAAGAAAATTTTTTAATCAAGGCAACTCCGCCAAAACGGGTAATCCTGGAGTGCTTTATTGTAAAGAGGAACAGGCAATGGGCTATTTTTGTACTTTTTCATGGTATCTCGGGTGTAAAAAAAGCTTTAGAAAAGTGTTTGTTAAATTCTTGTTGCGCTTGTTTGCTTGTTACCGTAAATGCAAAACTTTATATTTGAACATTCAGCGGAGACTTAAACCAGAGAAGGAAAACTTTCTCACGTTCGTCCGTGTGTCACTCTCCAGTTTTATGTGGTACATTTTCCTTGCGAGAGAGTTCCGGGCATTTATTTGCGTCGCCACAAAAGCATAGAATTGCATGAAATGCTTTAATTTGTATTTCAATGAATTTTCTAAAGGCTCTATTGGAAGTTTGCTGTGTAATGCCTTATTTTGTGAATACCGTGACGCTGTAATTCTACATGATAAACAATGCCTACGTAGTATTTTGTCACTGTTTATGCATATTTTACACAACTATGCACAGCATAAAGAGAGATCAGCAAATGAATGATATTACTCCCTTTCACTAAATAGACAATCTTGGAGATTCCAAGTTCTACTTTTTTGACTACTACGTCGCTTTTTCTTTACCTACTTTTTGCTGTGACCAAAACGTACGTATCTCTGCGGTCACTATTGCACTTTATGTGGCGCATTTTAGCTGTATGTACTATTAAAAAGCAATCACCCTATAAAATTCATATAAAAGCGAAGTTTCTGGAAATTGTGGCGGTGTAGTTGACAAGCTATTGCTGTGACTCATAAAGACAAATTCTGTACATGACCAAGTTTGTTATATGCTGCTGTATTAAGGAAGCCTCAATGTTGACCGCAGTAAAATGGTCGAATTTTATGCTGGTGTTGCGGCTATATTTTAAAACTCCATAAATTGTATTTAAGAGGATCGCATTATTTATTTTTTACATATTATTCCATTTTTTTGACTAAAAAAAAGAACTACAAAAAATTAAATAATACTTGTAAATGACAATAAACGACACCAAGTTTGGAGCATCGGTTGACGAGGCAGCTCTTTTGGCTTCAGCATTATGCAATGTCTCCTTGAATGAGCAAAAAGAAGAAGCTATTGATAGCATGCTCGATAACCTGATAACATACAAAGACACCAAGAATTTAAAAGTACGTTTACTTGTATACAAAATGCATTACAGTATCACTTATGTATTTACCAATAGGAACTGTTATTAAATCCTACATCTGCTGATATCGAGGAACTGACAACATTAATATCAAATCGTATTGAGCAGGGAAGTGGAGAGACTTTGTTTGAAATTGGCTTGGAGGGTAAAGAAAAAGCTTCAATACAAGAGTGTAGTGCAGGTACTAAAATGTGTAATTTATCACATTAGAGGATGGATCTTCTATGAATTTATCCAAGGAGGACTACGCAAAGTGCATAGAGACGATAACAACGATCACGGACAAATTGGAAGCTGACTTTGCTAATATTGACGAATTAAATGCATTGGATCCTACACTAGTGGCAAAGCAACAGGAGGAAGGAAAAATAGTTGCTCATTTAATGATTCGTAAACGTCCTAAATCAGTTGAAGACATGTTGGAGATTCGTGTAGCAGTGGTTGGTAATGTCGACGCAGGAAAAGTGAGTGTACATCTTCTATTACATCAAGAACAACACAGCTCATACGATTATTATTCTTTAGTCAACGTTATTGGGTGTGTTAACCAAGGGTGTATTGGATGATGGCCGAGGAAAGGCTCGAGTGAACTTATTTAGACACAAGCACGAAATAGAGACAGGTCGAACGTCTAGTGTAGGCGGTGAGATCTTGGGTTTCGATTCCAAGTCAAGACCTGTCATGGCCTCGGGAAATACTAAAAAGTCTGCAACGGCGGGTTGGGAGGAAATTACCGAAAAAGCTGCGAAGGTGTTGAGTTTCGTCGATCTTGCGGGCCATGAAAAATATCTCAAGACAACAGTGTTTGGCATGACAGGTAGTGCGCCTGAGTTTGCTATGTTAATGGTTGGTGCAAATGCAGGAATGATCGGTATGACGAAAGAGCATTTGGGTTTGGCGCTGTCTTTGGGTATCCCTGTCTTGGTGGTCATCACCAAGATCGATCGATGTCCCGATCACGTATTGGAAAAGACTATCAAGGAGTTGACTTCGATACTCAAATCCAAGTCGTGCAGAAAGATTCCCTTGTTTGTCGAGAATAACCATGATGTCGTTATGACTGCGGTAAATATACTTTTTTATTGCGGTATCCATTTCCCATTTGTACTAATGAAATCATTCTACAGCAAAACTTTGTTAGCGAGAGACTGTGTCCCATTTTCCAAGTTAGTAACGTTACTGGTCAAGGCTTGGATTTAGTGCGAAACTTCTTGAATGTCTTGCCTTCTTTAACAAAGTATAATTCCGTTGACCAACCTTTCCACTTCGAGATTAACGAGACCTACAGTGTTCCCTTTGTTGGTACTGTAGTCAGCGGTGTGATGAAGAGTGGTATTGTACATATCGGTGATAAAGTGTTACTGGGTCCTGATCATGCTGGACAGTTTGTCACTACAACCATCAAGGGCATTCATAGAAAGCGTGTTAGCATACCCGCCGCGCGAGCAGGTCAGAGTGTGACGTTTGCATTGAAAAATATCAGACGAAATACTATCCGAAAGGGTCAAGTACTTTTAACGTATGAGAAAGACAAACCCACTCCTCCCTCATCGCGAAGATTTGAGGCTGAAGTACTGGTGCTGTATCACTCCACTACAATAAAATCCAAGTACCAGGCGATGGTTCACTGTGGTGCAGTGCGTCAAACAGCTAGCATCATCACAACGGACAAGACAGTACTTCGAACGGGTGACCGCGCCAAAGTTGTAAGTGCATACACGGAATTGATTTATGTGCAACATGTGTATTAACTGCATATCACATAGGAATTCGAATTTGTTAAAACTCCTGAGTATCTGACGATAGGCACCCGACTGATTTTCAGAGAGGGTCGCACTAAGGGCGTCGGTAAAATCACAAAGCTGTTGAACAATTGAAAAGCTTTCTATCTTATGTAGCTGTACAGTTCTGCTTTTATTGCATTTTTACTATTTGTTTGGGTCCACCACCATTTTCTATACATTTGTCATTTGTAAATAAATCAAAGTGACCCTTTCCATTAAAGGTAATCATATGTAGAAATTTTGTTGAACTTATGCCGCGTAGCGCTCTCACTACAAATGGTTGTGGATAAAAGGTATCATGCAGAGACTTGATATGGCACCTTAGCTTGTGCCAGAGTTCCGTATGAACATCTTATATATGTACATATGGAAAATTTAAGCACGATCTTGTGAAACACTGTTAAGGATCTCAATAGAAGATATGTTTCTGCTTACGCAAGGTTTTTTTTTTTTTTTCGCGATGAGTGCTAAATGAGCTAAAGGCATCCATTATTAAGCGCATACGTTAAAAATGACTAAAACGAGTTGTATTTAGTGGTATACTTGAAGCTTTAAAAAAAATACGGTTTATTATCATCATTATTATACACAAATTTAAGCCTTGTAACAAGCCTCTAAATCCTCAACATCCTCCTTTGAACCGAGCCAGATACCAGAACGATCGTGAATGTGTTCAGGTACTAAATCCAAACAATCTTTGGTACCAGTAGTTGCCTTACCACCAGCTTGTTCGATCAAATAAGCCATGGGGAAGACTTCATATAAAATTCTAAGCTTTCCTTTCTTGGACTTTGAGTCAGCGGGGTAACCAAAGATACCACCTTTAAAAAAGAAAGTAAAAATAATTAATATCTTATGCTTTCAGCTTTTTATAAAAGATGAATGTGTTACCATATAACAAAGTTCGGTGAATATCGGATACCATGGAACCAACATAACGTGCACTATACTTTTGCTTGACTTGATCGACGTATTTCTTGCTGGGTTCGTCAAAGTATTTGTAGTTACCTTCGTTGACAGAGTAAATCTTACCGCGAGGAGGCAAGGTAATCTATAATAAGAAAGCCAGAGGGGTTTTGTTTATTAGTAAACATTTCAACGCCCGACTAAGCCCGATGCCATGCTATTTATTTACCTTAGGGTGGGTCATGATGAACTCACCAATAGAGGGATCTAATGTGAAGCCATTGACACCGTTACCGACAGACTAAAATAGAGTGAATGATGTAAGTATTATCGTCCACTACGACGTCCATCATTAAATTGCTTACCAAAATGAGTTCACAGTAAGAACCGTACATACAGTAACCAGCAGCAATAAGTTCACGTCCACTACGAATACAATCACTGATGTTGGGGTTGGATTCGTCTTTCTATGATTCGCAAAGGAATAGGATTAATACCCGTGGACTGATTCCCCATCGTGTTTAATTACTTACCACTTTGAAGATACCGAAAATTGTACCAATAGAGACACCACAATCAATGTTGGAGGAACCATCCAAAGGATCAAAAGTAACAACATATTTACCACGTTGGGTAGGGTTCTCGATGATCATGGCGTTTTCATCTTCTTCGGAGACCAATAAACAGGCCTTGCCAGAGGCAATCAAGGCGTTACGGAAAATATCATTAGCCAAGACATCGAGCTTCTTGACATCTTCACCTTGAACGTTAGCGGTACCAGTCAAACCCAAGCTAAAAAATATTTAGCGTTATTTACAATGACAACACCCTTATCTCAACGTTTCAATTCACTTACAGATTAACTAAACCGGCTTTTACGTACACACTGATTCGCAAAGGAATAGGATTAATACCCGTGGACTGATTCCCCATCGTGTTTAATTACTTACCACTTTGAAGATACCGAAAATTGTACCAATAGAGACACCACAATCAATGTTGGAGGAACCATCCAAAGGATCAAAAGTAACAACATATTTACCACGTTGGGTAGGGTTCTCGATGATCATGGCGTTTTCATCTTCTTCGGAGACCAATAAACAGGCCTTGCCAGAGGCAATCAAGGCGTTACGGAAAATATCATTAGCCAAGACATCGAGCTTCTTGACATCTTCACCTTGAACGTTAGCGGTACCAGTCAAACCCAAGCTAAAAAATATTTAGCGTTATTTACAATGACAACACCCTTATCTCAACGTTTCAATTCACTTACAGATTAACTAAACCGGCTTGCTTTACCTTGGAAGCGACAAATTTACAACCAAATTGAATGGCGGTTAAGAGCAAGGTGAGATCACCAGTAGCTTCAGGTGCTTCCTATTGTACGGGAAAAGTTTAGATAGGATTTCATTTTAGCTTTCAGTGCTCGGCTTACCTGTTGTTGAGCGATGACCCAACGAGTCAAGGTGACAAGATCTTCACCTTTGCCGACCTTGATAGCATCGAATTTTTCAGAGACCATTTTTTTGTTTAGATTGAGTTTAATGTGGAGAGATTTTAAAAGAAAAAGGGTAAAAAAGGGCATTGAAAGGCGGATTACGCTATTTAAATGATTTTCTTTTAAAATGCGGGGTCGTTGTGATATTTAGGGCACGCTCCTCTATAATCGGGCGGGGTAGGGTTCACATAAATTTTACCCCAGTTTTTAAGCAAATGAAACGAGATGTACTTATAAATCACTATACCATTTTGCTTACTCATCCATGATGAACAAAGCCTACTAATACACACGTCTTCTTGATGCCCTCAAACGCATATTTTAAAGAGCTTGTATGATCTACACCCTCTTACAAGCTCCAACTCAAATTTCCCACGAAGTTTCGAAACCCGCTGCTATAATTTTATGCTGAACTCTTACAGGTCTTCACATGCTATTCCGTTTTTATAGAAAATACGTTACTCTCAGATATTGCTTATGAGGGTACGCGAAACAACCTTCTGTTTTTTATATCGAACCATTAATTTAACAATAAAACTTAAACTTAAACAAAACCTTCTCTTTTATTGATTCAATCTTGCAATATATCTTGTCTTCTTTTTCTCATGACATCAAAATAAGCGAACCCGGAGTACTCCGACCACCACCAATCTGAGGATGTGGGCTTCCCGCGGAACATGCTTTTGACAAATCAACCATTTTATTGGCTAATCAGCTACACAAATTAATAATAACAACATCCTGTTGCAGTAACCACGTATGAAGAGTAATACTTTCTGTAAACTTGGAAAATCTATACCTCTAGCAGAATACATAAATTTCAAAAGTGTTATAGGCCATGTAAGTGCATTGTACATTTGTGCCTTACACAACATCGTGATATTGCATCTCTATCTGCGTTCATGTACTTATCTCGTTTACTAATTTGTTATCAATATCATATGTAATCCTTAATAATGGTGATTTATAGCGAAACACTTTTATGCAGCGGTGCATCATTTGAGTTGAATACCTGGGTATATTGTACATACTCACAGACATAAAAATATGTCTTTAATTGGACGGAGCGACATACATATGTACGCTTTGGATAACAAAAATGCGTTTAATGCACAAGAAAACTATAATTCAAATATAGGAGAAAAAGTGGCCAAAATGTTGTTTTTAATTAGGAGATGTTGTATACGTACTTGAGTGAGTAGTAGTAGTGATAGGAGACGAACTATGATTTTTTGGAAGGGGCAACTTGTGTAGATTGAGTATATATACAAAGTCTGTATACTACATCTCTTGTTATTTTTCATTCAAAACTTTTCCATGTTAGCTCAATTTACCAATTATTTTTTCCCTCAGAAGTTGTTCACCAGAAAACCTGTGGATAAACAGGAAGAAGTGCAAGAGGAGCAAGTTAGCCCTGTTTTAAAGTCGCCAACGTTGAATGGACCACCAGATCACGTTGCTTTTGTAATTCACGGCATCGGACAGGTACTTACCTAGATTGATAGACAGTAATTTAGACCATATGAAATTTAATAAAACAAATGTAGCAAACTGAAAAATTTGGATTCTTTCAAAAACATCGTAAGATATTCAATTAGTGGTACCTTTTATAAAAACTAACTTTGCTTACATCAGTTCAAAGTCTATACGACACAACAAACAAAGCAGTAGAAGAAAATGGTCTGCTCAAAGAAGTCAACGTGGAATACGTTCCTATTGAATGGCACAAGCATATCCACGAAGAAACAGACGCCGTGATGGATGATATCACATTAAGGTCTATTCCCACCATGCGTATGGTGAATAACGACTATCTCGCAGATGCTTTTTTCTATTTGTCTAAAGAAAGAGGACAAAGTATCGTGAACCATGTAACACAAACATTTAATGAAGCATACAGTCAGTTCATTCGAAAAAATGCAGGATTTAAAGGGAAAATCGCCATCTTGGCATATTCGTAATGTTAACTAGATAGATTTTCATGTGTGCGGTTTCACTTAATACTTATTTGTATATGTAGGCTTGGTGGTATTATAACATGGGATATATTATCAAATCAACATCTAGGACTAGAGGGAAGATTCCACAGTAAATTGGATCTATCCTTTCCAAAACTTGACTTTAAACCAGATTATCTTTTCGCTCTTGGAAGCCCTTTGAGTGCGTTTATGACTGTACGAAATCAGGATCCCAAAGTATATCATCCTGATCCAAGTATTGTATTTGAAAACATATTTCACCCCTTTGATCCACTAGTAAGCATCCATAATGAAATATATACAGATTTTTTAAATAACTTAATGACTTGTATAAATCTAGGCCTATCGCTTTGAACCGTTGTTGATGAGCACGTATAAAGATGAACCTGCTATGTTGGTTGATAAGTCAAGTGATCAAGATCTTTCCCCTCACTCTATTTGGTCCAAAGGCTGTGAGCTCATGTTCTCACTATCACGACAACAACAAAAGATAGCTGCCCTGCTTTCTGGTGCTTCGCATAATGATGTTGCTACCAATTGTAATAATAAGGAGAAAGTAAATTCGTACCCTGGATCTACATTACTTTTCCAAGGTGGCGATAATATATTTTCTGCCCTGAAAAACTATTTTGGCGCGGGCTATGCAGACCCTCAACCTCATTACATAACTTTGCAAGAGGAGGAAGATGACTTTACCGAGTATACTACGTCTACACCCAAATTGTCATTAGATTGTGGTAGTGAGGTTGAAGAAGATGAAGACTACTTTTTTGCTACAGAAAAGGATCAGCAATCAGGGACTTCCTTTGTGTACATTCCCCACACAGACATGACAACTGCCACCACTATCTTAGAAACAGGTACAACCTGTAAACGTCGCCACAGTAACAGCAACAACTGCTATAAAGATTCTCCTATTTCCGCCACCCATATTAATAAAAAAAGAAGAAGAAGTAACGAAGATATCCAGTTACTCCGTACAACTATTACCAAGGGATCCCAACTTCCAGAACAAAAAGACTTGATGGTAGAGGCAGACCCAACGTCATTACCAAAAAGAATTGATTACGTATTACAACCAGAGAAATTTCTTGGTTGCTTCTCGAAGAATGATTATTTTAGTGGACTCACTGCTCATTTTTCTTATTGGACCCACAAGGATTTAATGTGGCATATAGTGCGTCGACTTGAAAACATTACATCCCCTTCGTAAAACACAAACATGTTTGTAAAACCCCTAAAATAAACTAATCCTGGAGTTTGTTCGAAAATTTTTTATTTTTTAAAAGTATAATAGTATAGTAGAAGTAGAAGTAGAGAGATATAACAATAAATTATAAATAGTAGTTGTAAAAAAAGGAGTGCACAGGGAAAGTCAGGATAGTGAATATGTAGTAAATGATAATAGGGGAGTAACTAATAACAAAAAAGGTGATAATAAAACAACATTTTTAAAGTAAGATATATAGGTAGATAATAGATATAATGAAGAAAAGTAAGTTTATCTCATGGCTGACTGTTGTGGGTCAATCATCATCAAAGTAGAGTCGTTTTGAGAGCTCTCCATAAAATTGGTGTACTGTGCGTTATACAAGTTGTAATTTCCAAAATTTGTAGATGTGTTTGATGAGGTTGAAGTGGATGACGAAGAAGGTTGAAGACCGGGGATAGCTATCATATTATCCGATGTGGGAGGTAGGTGGGATAATGATTTTGCTCTTGCTGCCATGATAGAGTTGTCTTCGTCAACAGCCATGTAACTTGATACAGAGAGCAGAGGAGGGTTAATACTATGTTGGTGTGCCTCTGCTGCTGCAATAATCATAGGATCAACGAATCCATTATTGTGAATGGACGAATCGTGAGATAAATCATTTAGTAGTTGCCAATCGCCCACCATCATGGCAAATGAAGCGGATGCGTTGCTACTATCACTGCAGATAGGGGTCATATCCTCTGCGCCAATGGGCTTTATTGCACTGGTAGTGTATTGTGGGTTGGGTGAATAAGGGAAATAATAATTGGAGGAAGGGTTGATGAAATCAACGGGAGAAGTGGAATCCGATTGTGTGAAGTAGAATGGCGGAGAAGGTGAAGTAATAGCCCCGTTGTTGCTGAAATCATTGACCATAGGTGTACCGTAGGGTGACTTCATCATGGCACCTTCCTTTTTTATATTACTATTGACTCGTAATTTATTGTTTCGATGTTGGTTTTGTTGGTGCTTATTAACGGTAGTACTGCCGGCTTCTTTGCTATTTTTCCCAGAGAATGAAGTATTTTTGTCAGGACCGGGTGTTGAAGAAGCAACGGAGGCAGCGGCCGCAGCAGCTGCTCTTCTTCCACGTGCAGCTCTTTGCTCGCCTCGCAATCTCAATTGGGCGACAATGGAGCGAGATTCTTGAAGATCCTTTTCTGTTTTCAAAATTCTCGAGGTCAATGCATTGTTGGTACTGGTTCTGTTACCCGCAGTAGGCGATCCATCCATTGAAGTATTGGCAGCTCCTATATCATTTGAGCAGACAGAACGAACCAAAGCTCGTTGAGATTCCAAATCTGTTTCTATTCTTCTTATTCTTGCTTCGAGTTGAGATAAATTATCGATGAAAGGGTCCACGTTGGTGGGCTGAGTGTTGCGAGATCGGCGAGAGCTAGGATAGGCACATAATACACCAGTGGAAAGACAGCGAGTACAGTTGGGATGTACGCCATCGCATCGAACCTAAATACGTATTGGATTAATAATAGAATACAATCGAAAACGACTGCAGAGATAATGTACCTTTTTATGATGGCAGCGGTAACACGCAATGGGTGCTCTTGGTCTCTTCATGGAAGGATGCATACGAGTAATTGCGTCTCCAGAGTTGGTGATATTGGTGGTTGGTGTAGTCTTACTGGTACTATTTTGTTTATTGTTATAACTACTACTATTGTTTTGCATAGGATCGAGATGTTTATTGTTTGTCATAATGAAAGTCAAAAGTCAAGAACGAAGGAAGGGGTTTGAAGATTTTTTTAGTGTATGATTTTAAAGTTGTAGAAAAGAATGAATAAAAGGAAAGAAGTGAGTGAAAGAAAATCGCAAAGAGATTACGACAGGATATTTATACTTGCTTTTAGCAAATAGGGTCCAATGATTGAAACATGGTAAATAAAATTAAGCTCGAGCGATTACTATTTAACTACTATTAGTCGAACTCCTTCAATATTATTTTTACTACATATACTACTGCCACCGTTAGCCCAGCTAAAAGGCACAGCGATGGAATATATGTAACTCCTTTTCTAGTGATTTTATTTATCCTCGTCCAACTTGCAATTTATTATTATTATTTACATGTTATTTGTTTATCACTTATAAAATGCTATTATACGTTGATCTTCGCTGAAAGAAAGTATGTGTGCCTGACAATGATGTTATTATGTACTGAACCATACAATGACTAATCAAATATTAAATCGAATCAATCAAGTACTTATCAACGTATGCACTTGAAATCAAATGGTCTCTTTGATTGTGGCAGAAAAACGTGTCTTACCAATTTTATCATGGCTGAAATTTCAATTTCATCTTATTTAAGATGCAATTCAATATGAGAGAACTATTGTACTGGAAAAAATAAACATACATGACCCAACGAGTTTTTTTGAATAAGGTTTGCACAATGATATGTGTTTCCATTTCAATCATATTGCTGTTAATGCTGATTGACTATAGCTATGTATGTATCACATATGCACACCTTTACGCTCGTTCGATATGATATTAAAATAAAGATCCACTTGCGCTATGCAACTATAATTATTATACGTAAAAATGATAGGGAGAGAAATAGTGCTCATCCATCTGATTCATTACAATAGAGGTGCATAAAAACTTATACTACGTATGCTTTTTTAGTTACTTTTACGAAAATAATAATTTCTCTCTTAATATCCCATGTCAGGAATTGCAGCGCAATGAGAATTGTAACGTTGTTACAAAAAGAGTGTGGCTGGTATGTATTAATTGATGCATGGTACATGGTATTTGTAGCAGTAGTAATGCACTGATATAAGTGCATGTTCATCATTTGATATTTGGACCCGTTGATATTACCTACGTAAAATTGATTGTTCTAAAAATACTTGCATAAACATTTTTGCACTGGGATTACTGAATAAAATATGAATACCAAAGAAGCGGATAGGGGAAGTTACACTATTTTTGAATCATTAACTATTTGACCGTGGCGAGCTTTAGTTACATATTCTAAAATATGAAAGCCCTGAAGAAGAAGAGCTATTGCAGACGTCATTTTGTACTTTTGATGGAAGCGAGTCAATAATGAGATGTTAGCATGTACCACCTAAAACTTTCTTATCAGTGACAACCACCTTTTACTTGCTCCTTCTACTATGCTCGAGATGCTGTTTGGGCGTCTTTCGTGACTGGTTTCTGATACAATATGCCTTTACATTACTGAGGGAATACATACAACGACATCTGATCGATCAAACAAACTTTTTTTTTAGTTTATAACACAATAGAATCGCTTTGAGAGAGAATTATTTCGGCTTAAAAATATGAAACGCCTTATCCCTCGGCGTCAAGATTAAATAACATCAAAGAAGCGGATAGGGGAAGTTACACTATTTTTGAATCATTAACTATTTGACCGTGGCGAGCTTTAGTTACATATTCTAAAATATGAAAGCCCTGAAGAAGAAGAGCTATTGCAGACGTCATTTTGTACTTTTGATGGAAGCGAGTCAATAATGAGATGTTAGCATGTACCACCTAAAACTTTCTTATCAGTGACAACCACCTTTTACTTGCTCCTTCTACTATGCTCGAGATGCTGTTTGGGCGTCTTTCGTGACTGGTTTCTGATACAATATGCCTTTACATTACTGAGGGAATACATACAACGACATCTGATCGATCAAACAAACTTTTTTTTTTAGTTTATAACACAATAGAATCGCTTTGAGAGAGAATTATTTCGGCTTAAAAATATGAAACGCCTTATCCCTCGGCGTCAAGATTAAATAACATGAGATTTTTATTTATTACTATACAAAGATGAGAAAAGAGGGGAGATATATTATGAATTAACAGGCACAGCCGCTTGAACCTTGGCCATTAGCACCAGCTTCACGTAAAAGATCGAGTCTAGCGTTATTACCATTACCTCCAGCAACTCGTGACCCGTTTCTGTTGTTTGCAAGATAATCGTGAGGAATATTTTTAGCTGTAATAAAGAGATGAAATCTCAGTAAGTCATGTGATTGTATATCGATTGTTGCAAGATCTTACCAATCTCAGTAAATACTTCATCGACATTCAAGGCAGTTCTTGCACTAGTTTCAAAAAATAGGAGACCAGCCTCTGAAGCATAAGCAGATGCCTCTTCATATGATACTTGTCTACCTCCAGCGTTTGTAGAATCATTATCATTATCCTCGATATTATCCTCACTGTTGTTTTCCTCAACTAAATCAAGCTTATTTCCAACCAATGCGATAACAATTTGTGAATTTGCTTGGCGTTGTAACTCCTTTACCCACCCTTTTGCTTTATCAAGTGTAGACTATATGCGATTGTCAATACAAAAGTATAATACGCATGCCTTATCTATTAAAAAAACTGCTACTTACTGCTTTAGTAATATCATACATGACAATAGCTGCTTGAGCGTTTCTATAATACATGGGAGCTAATGAATGGAAACGTTCTTGACCTGCTGTGTCCCAAATTTCAAACTTGACAGTGCGATCGTCAACAGTGCACTTTTGAGTTAAGAAAGCAGCTAATAAGAACAAAACCCAAGTAATCAATATACGGCAATACGTTGGTATAGTTACAATAGTTTAACTTACCACCAATAGTAGGCTCTCTGTTATCAGAATATTCGCGATTAACAAAACGAATAACAAGACTGGATTTACCAACGGCAGATTCACCTAGAAGAGTACAAGCGTATTAGAGAGGGGAAGTTTTTTCTTGGCATAAATAATGTAGTCTTAACATGCTTACCTAGTAAAACTAATTTAACGGGTACAGGTCTTCTATCGGCAGAAGTAGCAGAAGCGGCAGGTTGTGCTGGTGAAGAAGTAGACATTTGAATAGTTTTATTATTACAAGATTGAAGGGTGAGAGATAGAGAATTCCAATATCAAGAGAAAAAAGCTGCGTGAATTTACTATTTTAAGGAGAGAAAGCCTCCGTTTTCGGATTTGCTGAAGGAGGGACGTCACTTTCTGACTTGTGTTTCACCGAGCGAATGAGGTCATTTTTTCTGAAGTGTGCCTCATGCATCAGCTTGATATGAATGGGGAATGTGTGATAAGTTGACTCTCAAGTGAACCCTCTACAACCCTCTTTCCCCTTATTTTGACAATACAAGCCAAAGCACCTCTTTACTCTAAACTCTAATGCTGAACCTCTTTTGGCCCTCTGTGCCACGTTACAGTACTCTGGCCACACCACGCTCCGTCTATTACAAGGTTGTGATAAACCCAATCTGTCGGGATCAACTCTTCTTGAAACTTTTTGAAGCAATTCAGCTATTTTGATATCATCACATATTCAAGATAAACTTATGGTGAGTGTTGTAGGGAGTATCTTGAACTTGAATATGGTAATAAACTGTTTTCTTGCTTGACAGAAAACCTGAATGATTTTCACCTTTATTACTGGCAATTCTAAGTTATACATCAAACATGAAGCACTTGTGAGCGATGATGTTGACTAGATAATGGCGATAAACAGCTCGACTACGACTGGATCGAACAGCCCGGCACTATAGAGTGGTCAGATAGTCCATTGCAAAAGATAGACTCTCATATTAATGCACGAGTTTTCATATCTCTATGTGCCTGAGCAAGGCAATTATTACTCGGTCTCTCTTGCCTTTGCTTCCTCTTTACAATCTAAACCAAAAAAAGAATAGGAAAGCTTCTACCTTAAATAAGCAAGCTTTATTCGTATCGAAAGGCAATGATGGCACACATTTTTTTATGCTACATAAAGTAAAAGTTCTTTTTTAATTATTATGAATGGTGCTCGCATTCTTTACTTCTATGGTGATTGACTTATTTTCTGTCCAAACTTCATGCATACAACCAGTTTCGAAAGATATAATAAAGTAAACTCAAGCAATCTCCGATTGGTAATTACTAGTTCCAGTTAAAAATACAGATCTTTGAAATACTAGGTAACGCTCCGTAATAGCGGTTCAATACTTATGAATAAGGTTCTTCTATTGATTTCCTCAGGCATGAAGAGACCTGTAGTCATCATCAAGAAAAAAAAAACAGTTGACTGACTGAGTTATAAATCAATGACGCAAATTGAACGCATTTAAATATTTGAGTGTTTTTTTTCCTCTTCTTTTTTTCTCTTTCAAACTACTCTTACTTACTAATTTACATAAAATGGTTCTTGTTACTCTCGATCAAAACATTTCTAGTGCTTTAAAGAAAGCCGAAATTACACCTAACAGTAAGTAGTCATTTTTTGGGGTAAAGAGGAATGCGTATCATTGAACAGGAAATCCTGTCACATAGTTGTTCCCGAAGGATTTCAATCCTCTACAATGTTAAGTATTAAATATCCCAAGAGCGGTGAAGATGTTGCAGTTGGTAATTTCATCAAGCCCTCCGATTCTGCTGAAGAACCCGAAGTGACATTTATCGCGCCTGACGAAAACGCACATTACACTCTTTTGATGGTAACACAAATTACGCGAAGCATGAAAAAAGGAATAATTTTTCGTTAATCAGAAAAATAAAAAAAATAGGTCGATCCCGATGCTCCTTCGAAGGAGAATCCTGTCAAGAGCCCTTTCCGTCATTGGGTAGTCGCTAATGTTCCTGGCACTTCTAACTTTAGTCAATCCTCTGTATTATCATCTTATATGGGGCCTGCTCCCCCACCAAAGACCAAGGATCACCGTTATATTTTCTTGCTTTACAAGCAACCCAACTTGAATTCCTCATTCAGCGCTTTATCTCAAGATACCTCATGCTGGGATTTCAAGTCCTTTGTTAAGGAAAACGATCTTGAGTTGGTTGGTGTCAACTTTTTCATCTCAAAGAATGACGATAATTGATAAATAAAAAATATTACCCTTAGTGCATTGAAATAGCGTGGTAAAAGTTTTCGTCATTGCTCTTTCGATATCGTGGGGAAAAAGAAAAGAAAGTGCTAGTGTTTTAACTATGACGGTATACCATTGCAAATGGTGTATTTCATTGTGATTCTAGAGCTATGGGTGGGTAGTGAGTGGTTCGACGATACGTTTTCTATCTTTTTCGCATATCACGTAATACGATTGGCCTTAAATTAAGCCTGAATTCAGCGACGACGGTATTAGCTCACAGTATTCCCTTAAAGATATGTGTTGTTGTATGTAGAAAAATAGCTTGCTATAATAAGAGTTGTGCCACACACCAATGATAGCAGAATTAGTACATATTTCCCTCCATAATTTGATTACACTGACAGATTTTTCTCCCCATACCTCAAGAATTTAGCATTCCGTTCTTTATCGCTTAAGCAGCTATCTGAGTTTTGTAGCTTACGTAAATTGTATTTCCTTCACATAATCTTAAATCAAGCATAGATATTCCATCTTGAAAATCTTTATCTAGATGGTGATGGCTTAATTTTTTTCTTATCGAACAATAACAATTACTAATTCATATTCATATACAAATAATGCGCCCACTTGACTCATAAGCACTATGAACGTATGTACAACGAATCATTTTGCATAAACGAATTAGCAAAGGGCGCAAATCCATGTTCCAAACAATATAAGGTCACGCTCGTAGACCAACTATTAACAGCTCTCTCGGATACGGTACCAACGTCTGGACTTTTGCTGGTAATGTTACATAGCTCTGGGGGCATCAATGCGGGACTCCCCCACATTATCATTCTTTATTGAGTTGTTTCCTTTGACAAACATTACGGAAACACCAAAAATCGACAATTTTTATCTCGTTATTTTCAGATAGCAAAATGTTATCGGGTTTGATATGCTAATATGATTCCCCCATTCCAAATAAGTTGTCTTACCTCGATGGACGATACCAATGCATTGCACTATTATAGTAATTATTAATAAATGGAGTAGTAAAGTCCCTTCCAGCGTGTAAAAAAAACTTTCACGACGTTGAATGCCTAGAATAATCTGTCGAAAGTATTTTCTTGTGATATTTTCTGTGTAAGTCGTTGTGCATACCTCTATGTTGATTCGCATAAATAATACTAATCTGTGGACTATCTTCATAAGTGTAGGACCAAGTATGTATTTTACATGATTAATACTAGATGCATAATACGGCTGCACTCTTATAGTATGGTGAATCGATAAAAATCGAGGTCCAAAGAGTTGCATGTCGGTGCGATTTCCCTTTGTTAACATTTTCTTTGTGCTTCTTAGTCTCATCATACTAGATCTCCTTGATGCGTACATCACCAGTATGTGTTATGCATTAATACCACCCTTATGTCATCGTTACAATATCGCTTACAAAGTACTCTTTAGTAATTGTGCGTATTCCTGGATATACGATACCAAGAGCTACCATGACCAGTTTCCTTTTTCAACAGGTTGTGATTGATTTTTTGTCACTCTTACTCATGACAGCCAAGTGTGTATAAAAAATTATTTTACTATTTTTTATGCAAGAAAAAAACGCTTACAAACAAACAGGACCCATACACAGACAATATAAAATCTACTGCCATCCTTTAATGTAGTCTTTTTTCGTTTTTTACAGTTTTATCGGCAAGAATAGGAATTTTATTTGAACTTAAGATCGGGGGAAGCGGAAGAGGGGATAGAAAAGAAAGGAGTAATATAATGAACAGTTTGTAGGGGTGTGGGGAGAATGAACGTGTTTTACCCAACATACACTCAAAATGATATCAGCAGAGTTTTACTTTTTTTATAAAAAAATGAGTCTATACCCAAAATGATTGTGGGGAGATAAATTAATAATTATACTTTGAAAAAAAATAATGATATGATTTATTATATACAGAGAGGAAAAATGATGTAGGTATACAGAAGAATTAAAGAAAAAGATCTAGATGAGAAAAATGCAAATAAATGTGTTGATGGAGTTGGGAGGATTATAAAAAAAAAGTAAAGAAGGTGTCTAAAGTTATGATAACATGGCATGAATAGATGGAAGTGACTTGTCAACGTAAGCATATTGACCCATAACGATAGGAGGTAAAGTACGTGATTGAGGAGGACATTCTAATAATTCTAATAAACTATGAGAGTTATTGGATGCTGTAGAAGAGGGTCTACTAGTATTATTAAAGATGGGATCAACGAGTAATTTACACTCAAGTGGTGCGAGTTTCATAGGTGATAAGCGAGGTGAAGTGTGAGGTGAAGTTTCGGGTGTGAAAAGATACTCTTGTTCTGAATCGGAATGATGATGGTGTTCAGTGAATTGAGAGCTTGAAGTAGATAAAGCAGGAGAAGGTGGCATGGACTGTTGATTTGCTTCAAGGAGAACAGGAGTGGTAGCAACAACAGCAGTGGCAGCGACAGTAGCAGTAGCATGAGTGGTACGTGCACGCTTGTTGGGTGTCGATTTATTTTGTCTACGCTCTCTTCTTTTATTAGGTGAAGTGTGAATACGGACATGACGGGTTAATTCATCAGAACGGGAAAAGCGCTTATCACAACCATCAAAGGTACACTTGTGAGGTTTTTCGCCCGTGTGAGTTCTAATATGACGAGTTTGATGTTCAAGACGATAAAAAGACTTGGGGCACATGGTACATTTATAAGGGCGAGGTGTGTTTGATTTATCTACAGTTGAAATAAGACGTTTCTTAAGTTGAGGTTGTGCTACTGGAACAACATGAGTGTTCGATAAAGAAAGTAGACTTGAGGCAGCTTGAAAGTCCATATGTTGATGATGAATGCGTGTAAAGTAGTAAAGTAAGAAATTAAAGTGTTAAAAAAGGGAGGAGAGTGGAGAAATGACCTTGTATTTATATACATTTTTCCCAATGTTAAAAAAAAGGGATTGCCTGATTTAGATTATAAATAAAAAAAAAAAAGAAAAAGGTCCCGATAATTGATTTAAAAGATTAGGGAAAAAAAAAATGGGGGGAGGGAAAAAGTAGAAAAGGGTTTTACTTTTTCAGCAAAGATCCCAAATGAACTTGATTTTTTCCCCTTCAAATAATAGAAGCCATAATTCTCACGTAGTAGTTATTTCACATCAGCTATTTTAATACTTTTTATACACTCTGTCTATGGGGTAAGGGGATTAGATTTATTCACATGTAATATTTTAAAAAAAGAGTTGAGAAAAATTCATGTCTCATTATCATTTCTAATATTTTATCACGCAACAATAAATTCAAATTCATTATCATCATCCCACACTTCATATTTACTCCAGATTGTACATGGAGTTTAAATTATCCAAGGTATGATTTTATCGCTTTTCTCGCCTGGAGCATCAGATAAGCCTCTCGTAAGAATAAGTAGTCACAATCCCATTTCGCAGTTATGCCATTTTTCTTTGCTTCTATCATTTCAATAATCTATCTATACGCGCTTTCATCAAACAACACCATGACCTCTGCAGTAGAGAACTTTGAAATTTTTAGTAGAATTCAACCTCAAGAATATGTTAAAAAGTTTCTTGATCAAGACATTAGACCTGATGGGAGATTATTGAATCAGTTCAGAAAGACCAAGATTACCTCAGGTGCTATTTCTACAGCCAACGCTAGTGCTATGGTTCGTTTAGGTGGTACTACAGTAGTTTGTGGTATCAAGGCTGAAGTGTGTGAACCCAAAGTTGACGTACCTAATCAAGGCTATTTAGGTAATGCGTGAGATTGGAATACAAAAGGGTGTAAACGAGTGATACTGATATAGTCTAATATTCTTAGTGCCTAACGTTGAATTATCACCACTTTGTTCACCCAAGTTTAAACCTGGACCTCCTTCAGAGAAAGCACAAGCAGTATCAGAATTCATCAATCAACTCTTTATAAAGTAAGTTTTTACAAATGGAGTAGTATTTTGCATAATACTAACTTTAATTTTTCCAGATCACACCTTTTTCCCTTGGAAAGTTTGTGTATCGAGGAAGGAAAAGCAGTGTGGGTATTATATGCGGACATCATTTGTTTGAATTATGATGGCAACATTTTAGACGCTAGTTTATTAGCATTCACCACAGCACTCAAAGATTGTAAGTATTTATTCTATGCTTACAGCTGCTCTTTTCTTACTCATATTTCGCTCTCATAGTGAAATTACCAAAGGCAGAAATTTCACCTGCAATGATTGTTGAAGCTGACCCTACACAATTTGTGGATACGATTCAACTCTCACGATTCCCTGTTTCATCTACTTTTTGTGTATTTAATAATCCCAATGTCATTTTATCTGATCCAAATGACACTGAAGAAAGCTTAACAAAGGAGACAGTAACTATCATCACGGATTTGGATCATAATCTGGTTAGAATTTATAAAAATGGTGGAACTAGTTTGGATTCGGATGGGTTAAAGATTTGCATAGAAAATGCTAAGAAAAGAACCAATGAAATTAAATTACTGATAAACGAAGCACTCTCTTAAATTAAATAATAATAAAAAAGTGTGTGGGGTATTGTGTACAAACATCAAACAGAGTATAGAGTATATGAGTTCCCACAAGTTTACTTGTATAAGCTTTCCCTGCTGTAAAAATATTATTGTGGGGAAAAAAGTTTGTGTGAGAGAATTGACGCATTTGGATGTCAAACCGCGGCGAATCTGACATATATGATCACCCTTACTATCAATGATTTTATAGTCGCACAGAACTATGTACCTTTTTCTATATTATACAATTGATTACATCAGCTATATATATTCTGATATATCAAGATAACCGTATTGTAAAGGGAACAACACTCAAGTTTACCTCTGTGTTGAACGCAGAATGAATTTTGTAAGCAGTATATCATTTCGTAGGGTGTAAATCACCTTAGAAGACGGTTTCGGAGTGGTTCTTTCTTCGGAGCACAACATTAAGGGTCTAATTACATATGAAAAATATGGGGGGAGCGTGATGCATGCGGGGCAAACGGAAAAATGTTGACGGAGTGTGAATTAGACATGTTACGGATTATCACACGAGTTTTACTGATTGCGAAAACGTGGCATGTTCGAACAAACAAATCATGCCAGCCAACCAATTCAGTGAAAAAAAAAAGAAAGGGTCAAAAAACCCTATTTCTTCCAAGCAGTAGGTAAAATCTTGAATAAAATTGAAAGAGGTTGGGCAGAGCCAATTAAATACTTTTATTTTTTTTAGGTAAATACAATCGTAACAACTTCATTTGATCAGTGCGCAACATAGATAAGTAAGTATGAATGTAGGAATCACCAAGGACCTTATGAATTCCAATCGTGGCCTGTAAACAAGACTTGCGCACTGAAACATTTGAATGATTGTGGCCCTGGAGTAAAAAAGTTTTTAATAGAGTCATTAGTTCACTTCAAAAAGGCAAATTTTTAGACCATGGATCCTCACCTGCACGAGCGTTTCCGCTGCACCGTTCTTTAATGAATTTTCTAAATTAGAGCACGTTTCCTTGGGTGCAAGCTTACTAATATACATGAATAAAGTTCCTAAAGGATGGGTAGAAAACGTCTTTTTCGGGTGCACAAATTCCTCATCTTTTGATAAATTCCATAACGTCTTTAATGCCAATTCTATAGAACAGATATGGAGAAAGATGCTTTCTATCGCCTTATCTGCAGTACCAGAAATCTATATCAAAAAAAATCAGTTAATTTCCCTCTCCATCCCATTTTTTACAATAATAAAGTTTACATTGTCGTAGACATCAACGTTAGTGATAATCAGCGCCTTTGAGAGATTAAATATCGTTTTGGAATACGCTGAACTCTTGGAGAATAGAAACACTTCCTTTTGGTTATCGAGTAGTTTGTTGATAAGTACAACGGCATGTGATCGCACGGAATCTCTACTATTGATAAGGCTTTGACTCACTGTATCTAACAGTGAAAACAGCACATTGGAATTGACGGGCATGTCCCTAGACCAAAACTGCATATTTTTTTCTTCTCCCTGCTGTGTTGACATCGCATCAGATATTTCTTGTAATTTAGGTAACAGAGCCTCATCTTTGCTGCTCAAAAAGTTCAAAACTGCCATTGATTTCACACTTTCTACTGCTACTACTGGTTCTCCATCATCGTGATTTCCTTTTCTTCGCTTCTTATTAGAGATGGAATAATCAGCTTCCAATGATATCCTTCTGGCAACCGGTGCGGGGCGGGCGAAATTGTGTTTGATGATAGGATTCACTTTGGCGGAGTTATTGATTGATTGATCTGGCACTTTAGTTGATAAAGGTTCTACTACCACCTCTTCCTTCTTTTCAGTCTCCGTTCTTTCCTCCACTGTCCCTGTCGTTTGGGGCTAAAATATCTCAGAGGTTTCAGTTTGGGTCATTCAGTGGGGGAGAAAGGATTTTTTTTTTATTTTTGGCCTTACCTTAATCTCGATGTTTGAAATTGGTTGTGTCAGCCCACAACTGTCTGTTGTTTGATCATTATCAGCTTCTATCATTTCGGAATCAATCATGAGTGGTTGCTCAGAACAGATATCATCCACGATCGTCTGCACGGTTTCCACACTTTTGACTAAAAAAAAGTCATCTTCTGCTGCCAGTAATCCCAACGCTTTCTCAATGCATGTCGATTCCTTTTTATCAAGTTTATTCAATTCCTTTTCAAACACCTTTTGATTTGCCATCTTTAGATGTCCGCCAAGATCGCATAACCGCGGATACAATTTACTCTTTTTGTCCTCCTTTAATAAAGTTTTCAATACAAACTCTATATAGAATTGAACATGATCATTGACGTCAAACCATTGGCCGGCAATAGTTGAATCTTCTTTTGACACATGTAGCCAAGCTGAGCCCTCCATTAACATTTCCGCATCTTCGTCTTCGGGTATGCCAATATAATCACACACTAATTCATCCATCCAAATTAATAATCCACGCTGTAAATATGTTCTATACAGCGGAAACAATTGCATGTCTCTTTTTACGCTCGAGTCTAATAGATTTTGATCTGTCATGACTGATTTTAGCAAATCGAGTAAACGCTGTGGCAGCTGTGCATCGTTTCTCTTCAGAAACATCTTTACGCGTGATAATCCTTTACTATACAGTCGTATCATCTCAGTTGATTTAGCTTCTTCCTCATTTGCAATGACGAGTGTGGGGCAGTAATAATTGACAGACATGACGTATACAAAAATTCCAGCTAAACTCTCCCAGCTCATCAACATTTGATAAACTTCGTTGTCCCAATCTGTTCTCGATAATGTGTCCATCAAGATTGGTAATAAGTCAATTTTCGTTGGTACATCGGGTGGTAAGATGGTATCGAATGAAGAAGGGCTGTATCGTGTCTTTTTTAAGTCGCTCAGAGAGGAGTCGAATCCCTTTGCATTTCATATGCGTATCATTGCTCTTCAACATGTGTAGTAATGATGCCGACGCAAGCACGGATTGCTGGTGGAATTCTGATTGCGAGCGTCTTGTAGTCGCTGTCGTAGTTGCTATTGCGGCAGAACTTTTCAATTTGTGTTGGATGGTAGCGGAAGGTGCAGATGCGTTTGATATATGGGATAATCGACTCATCTTTTGCGCGTTTAAATTACGTCGCACTTCAGAAGACGTAGCAGGTATAGGACGTGATATAGGTTTAACGGGGGGTGTTGTTGCAGCATGAGCGGATGCGGATCGCTTCAATGCAGGTTTTTTGAAGGTATTTGTGCTTGTATCTTTCGATGTGTCCTTATTAGCGGCAGTTCGAGAGGATAAAGAGGGAGAAGGTATGGGTGATATTTTACTTTTTGTTGTAGATGTCGATGAAGAACTGCGAGATAATAATGAGGGCAGTGATGATGCCGAGTTGGATCTACTATTGAGTGCTCTGGGCGCTAATTTCGTAGTAGAAGTGCCTGATTTTGATTTCTCAATCTGACGTTGAGTAGTGGCGTCCAATGATTTGCATAATCTATGATGTGCGTTAGTATTTTAGCTATGCTAGTGACATTAAACCAATTCATACTTTTCAGCACGATCTTCCCATAATTGCTGATAGGCCCAATACAGTGATCTACACGAGTCTCTTATGGCTGGTGCAGCATCTATCAACCCTTTTTTCAAAAATTGATCCAATAAAAGTAGTGCATCTGCTTTTTCAATTGCTGCTCGTACAAATTCTTTCGAACCATGCGTCTCTAATAGTGTCTTCAAGTAGTTGCTGGATAATTGACGAATCTGAACATTCTTTTCGCTTACAGTTTTGCATAGCATCACCATCATCTTTGTATAAAATGGAGTATGCGATAAGAATGTGTTGGTAACTTGACCCGATTTGGTCACAATAAGTTTTTTAGTGACACTGCTGCATTTTAATAAATTACTCAGGATCGTTTCCATGGTGTATTGATCAAGAGCTTCACCCAACACTTGACTGATATCGGCTATAAGCGATAATCCTTCTAATGCAACTGAAGTACGTAGACTATGGATCTATGGCCAAATAATTAATTCACGCTGTGTCTTATTGTTTACTCTGGTTCGTTCACTTTACGGATTTAATAAGACCAGACATGACATTGTGCAAACCTTGTACGAAATAGTCTTTATGCTCTTCGAGGTTGTTTGATTGTAATAGACTACGTAGATTCTTTACTGAGGCATCTCGTCCTTCCCAATTAGATTCGGTCTCCTTGCCAATGAATAATTTCTCAATATTTGCAAATTCCTTCTCCAACTCCCTCTGAGATGCAATCTATATGCTCTACAAGTTTAGTACGTTTGAAAAAACTATCAACTGCAAGTTTTTACCTCGGTAGGTCGTCCCTTATTCACCATGAGTTATTCGACTGTAAGTATGAATATCACTGTTATCAAAGCAATAAGAGAGAAAAATAGATTATATACAATTTTGGGACCTGTGTGATTATTCTGAAAAAATTTAATTTCGAGTGACCTGAAAGGGTCGTGTTCATTTTCCTCAACATGAACGCGGTGTAGTGCACCAAGTTTATGCCGCGATTTGTTCATAACAAAAAGTAAACAATTTCCCTATGTAAAGCTTGCAAAGAGTACAGTGTTTTCCAGAAAAAAAGGAAGAAGCAAATGACAGAACAATAGAAAGCACAGGCCCATTCTTGTGCACCAAAAAGGATATAACCACCATTGCTCGTGCTAAACACGTCATTTGGGATATCTAAAAAAAGTCCCACTTTTTCAAGCAAATACCAGCGTGTATATTTTCAATCCCTTGTTACCAGGTAAAGAATCAGATGTAAAAATGTTATTGTACATAACCAAGTGAATATTGAGCCATTGAGTTTAGCGTTCATAAGCTTGTACTATACTTTATAAAGATACGCAGTTTTTACATATTTACTTCAATGGTTGGTACAACAAGAGTAAAATTACCCAAGAAAAGCAGACAAGGCTTTTCTCTACTTTTAAGACTTGCATGTAATGTAGACAATGGATAACCACTTTATGGTATTGTTTTCTTTGGAAAAATGTGAATTATCAGTAGTTAGATTTTGCTCTATTACGCCTTTTTTTGGGATGATGATGTGTGTTTGTAAAAGAAAAGCGTTCCTTTGAACAAGCCAACTTCATTTTTGCCCACTTCCTTATATTGCGAAACAATACTTGATACTTCTGTAGTCATTTCACCACATATCCAAATCAATAAATTTACCGGCAAAAAATAAACCCAATGTGCCACGAAGTTTCTTACTAGATATTACATCTTGAATACGCCCAATTCCGTAAGACATATTTTGTTTTTGAATAAAGTACGACTTGTCGACAGATTTGTTTTCATGTGTCCCAGTTCAGTAGCGTTGGATTTTAATATGATCTTTACATTCGAATTTTTATCGTTGATATACTCAAATAATTGGGGGTTTACAATTCAGTGGTAGACTTTTGACAATGAACTTTGCGCTGTCTTAGCATCATCACCTATGTAATACTAAAACTATACTTGTTTGCAAAAATGACTCTTAAAAGGCTGCTAGAAGGCTGCTAAAAAAAGCTATAAGCATTATAAATACTTCTGAACACTGCCTGAATTGTTGGGCGCTGTCTAAACTGTTGAAAACTGCTTAAACTGCTTAAACTGCTCAAACTGCTTTAACTGCTTAAACTGCTTAAACTGCTCAAACTGCTTTAACTGCTTAAACTGTTGAAACTGTTGAAACTGTTGAGAGCAGACTATCACTAAAGATGATTTTCAGTGTCACTGTTCGGAAAGTATGGAAGTTTCTTTCCCGTTTTAGTCAAAATGATTGTTGTCCTAGTCAGTGCGTGCAGACATAGTGTAGCGGCGGCAAGAACCATTGCCCGTTTGTGTACTTGAACCCGCCAACGAAAGTAAGTCAGTGGATCAATAGATTGCATTCCAACGTCACTTGGTTATATTTAAACGCAATATTTAGCATAGATGAAGCAGAAACAACAAATGGAGGTAGAGAAAGTGGACGGAAGCAAATTCAATGCACCAAAACAGATATACATAAGAAAAATTGCTTTTATGTACAGAACGGCGGAAAAGTATGAGCACTGCCAATTTTCAATTTTCGTAATAGTATTACACACAGAACAGACCAACATAAGCAAATCTCCTCCAAAAGTGAGGGAAGATTTCAGGTTGTCTGTTAGAGACTCGATCGTTGACAAAAGCAATTATGAGCTTCTATCAATGGCAATCCTTTATGTCTTTAGTTTTAGGCATTTTGTCCACTATTTAAAAATTCTGTGTGGCCCTATGACGAATATTTTATCTGAATGAGTTTTCTGAAAGAGCGGGTGGTCAGTTCCGTTCAAGTAGCCTTTATCGTTTGTTTCATGGTTCTTTGACATCCTCTGTGACTTTTTTGATTGTATATGGATAACATAGTATTGCGGGTGTCCTTCTGGGTAGCTCGATTCACAAGCTGTGTGTCCTGTAGCACAATATGTTTCGGTCAATACGATGTCTCCCATTATTTCAGACAGCAGGCTTCAAAATATTATTGATCAGGTTAGATGATTAGGTAATATGTATATATGTATGCATGTTTTATGTATTTCTAGCTACACTTTAGCAAGGCGCATTAATCCAATGCAATTACTTTTACATTGGCTGTTCAAGAAAATTATCGAAACTGAATGGCATAATTAGCCTTAATAAGAAATATTAAAATATTTAGCATAAGAACTGCATACATCTGAGGCATCGATACACAACGTGGAGCATAAATGATGTCACAATTCGTCTGTGTGACTATCGCTGTTGGAAATTGTATCGCAGAGGAAAACCCCCTGGGGATTTTAGCAGTACTGCACTATTATCACTGCTTTTCTGAACAGCCATTCTTTCTTCCTCAGCTCGTCCATTAGCAAATACCGAAAAGGTAGGTTGACAACAGAAGCAATTTTGCCTAATGATGCACGGGTCTCCTAATTTTCACGTCGACAACGATTCATTAAAAATGTGCAGATGAATTCACTCCTCCGATTAACTCCTCGTTTGACATCCGTCCACAGACAACAAGCTCGCTTATATTCATCAGAGTCTTCTAACAACAAAATTGGAGCTGGAAAAGGAGGGTAAAGTAGACTATTCCAACCAGAAAAAGATAGGCGTAGAATTAAAAAAAAAGTATTATCCAGTGTCATTGGATTTCTCTTGGGTGTAACTGCTGCAGGCTCCGCTGGCTATTATTACCTTTTAGGTGAATATAACAATGCTTCAGCTGCTCTCCTAATATCTGTTAGTGTGTACGTTCACTGCTTTTCTGAACAGCCATTCTTTCTTCCTCAACGTACACACTAGCAAATACCGAAAAGGTAGGTTGACAACAGAAGCAATTTTGCCTAATGATGCACGGGTCTCCTAATTTTCACGTCGACAACGATTCATTAAAAATGTGCAGATGAATTCACTCCTCCGATTAACTCCTCGTTTGACATCCGTCCACAGACAACAAGCTCGCTTATATTCATCAGAGTCTTCTAACAACAAAATTGGAGCTGGAAAAGGAGGGTAAAGTAGACTATTCCAACCAGAAAAAGATAGGCGTAGAATTAAAAAAAAAGTATTATCCAGTGTCATTGGATTTCTCTTGGGTGTAACTGCTGCAGGCTCCGCTGGCTATTATTACCTTTTAGGTGAATATAACAATGCTTCAGCTGCTCTCCTAATATCTGTTCAAGAACTTCAAGCTTCCACTGACAAGGTAAGTGAGGTATCAATTGCTTTTTTCATTAGATTTTAATGCAAAAATGGCTGGAATTGGTTAGGTCAAGGATTACGCTCGTCGCATTGAAGCTGTTGATAGAGATGTTGCAAAGTTGAAGGAAACTACCGCAACCAAGAAGCAATTGACTGATATGAAGGCTGATTTCCGTAAATTATATGTAAAGTATCCAACTGTGGAAAGTGCGTGTTGTCATGGTAACTAAATCTCTTTGTTTTTTTCTTTTCGTTTCCTAGGATACACTTAATATCGAACATCTTGAACTTAAAACTCACGTTTGGGGATTAGGTAAATATTGAAGGGAAAAAAAAAAGATTGAAGTTTTCCTATATTAATTACTTCTTATGCAGAAAAAGATTTAAGCAACTCTGCACCAGTGCAGGAGAAGAAAGAGTAAAAAAAGTGAAACCAAATCTCAAAATTTTAAATTGAATAAACTTTTTTTTTGTATTAATGCGTAGTTCTTCTTTTTTCATCTTTTTGAGATTTTCCTGTGGCTTATGTGCATTGACATTTCTCTTTATATTATTTGTCAAAGTACAAATGAAATTACAGCTAAACCAACCTTGTGACACTAATTCAATAACCGAATAGGAATAAAAGAAATGTATTGGTGAATTACGAATACGAATTGTGTATATTTAGTATTATAAAAAAAATTGCTTTTAAAAAAATTTTTTAATCAAAAAAAAAATTTTCATCTAATAAATACTTTGTGGAAACTCTGAATCTATTGAGTTTCTTTAACGTTTTTGTTCCCTTTTTTTTATATTCACAAAAGCCTTTTTTTTTGTGGACTCCCTCTACTCTTTTTTCACTCTATCCATTCTCTTAATTTAATTTAAACACTATGCCAGCTGCTGCTGCCGCAAAGAACGTCCAGAGCGAAATCCAGAACAAGAAGATGTCTATCGTCTCTCAAGTTCCCTCTGAGGTCGAGGCCAAGAAGGCCAAGGATATCGTTACCAAGCTCGCCGCTGCTTCCGATGCTGATCGTGAAGCTGTCGCCGCTGAACTTGCTGCCACTGTTAAGGCTAACGGTATTCTCTCTCTCAAGTCTGTTATTGATCAACTCAAGAAGGATATCACTGCTAAGAAGAGCGCTGCCGCTCGTGCTGGTGCCATTGCTGGTGTCGTTGCTCTTACCAACGAGTCCCTTGAACATCAAGCTGAACCCTACTTGATCTCTTTCGTTGCTCCTCTTTTGGAACTCCAAGCTGATAAGCAAAAGGCTATCGTTGAAGCTGCTGAAAAGGCCGCCAAGAACCTTTGCTCCAAGGTTAACCCCATTGCTTGTCCTCTTTTGGTTCCTTTCATTCTCGAAGGTCTCGGTAACTCTTGCAAGTGGCAAACCAAGATGCTCGCTCTTGAGCTTTTGGAACTCCTTGCCAAGCAAAACGGTTCTGAATTCATCGTTGCTATTCCTGATGTCATTCCTACTGTCTCCGACTGTATGTGGGATACCAAGACTGATGTCAAGAAGAAGGCCACTGAAACCATGGGTGTCATCTGTTCTCTCGTTGACAACAAGGATATTGAACGTTTCATTCCCGCTGTCATCGGTTGTATCAACCACCCCGAGAATGTCCCTGAAACCATTCACTTGCTCGGTGCCACCACTTTCGTCCAAGAAGTCGATTCTGCCACTCTCTCCATCATGGTTCCTCTTTTGGGTCGTGGTTTGAACGAACGTGCTACTCCTATCAAGCGTAAGGCTGCTTTGATTATTGACAACATGTCCAAGCTTGTCGATGATCCCGATGTGGCTGCTCCTTTCTTGCCTCTTCTTTTGCCCGCTCTTGAGAAGGTCCAAGATGTTGTTGCTGACCCCGAATGTCGTGGTGTTGTCCAAAAGGCTCTCGCTACTCTTCAACGTGTCGGTAACCCCGCCATCGAAGTCTTCACCAAGGACCAAAAGAAGGTCAAGGTCGAAACCTCCATCAAGGAACTCTTGCCCGAGAACATGGATTCTTTCCTCGATACTACCGTCACTTTCATGAACGATGTTGCTCTCACTCTTTGTGTTTCCAAGAACTTCTTCAAGGAAGTCTGGTCCAAGGCTCTTGCTCCCTATGCCAAGTCTTTCCTCTCTGCTGAAGATGCTGAAAAGCTCGCCTTCTCTGCTCTTAACAAGTGTGAGGAAGCTGTCACTGCCAAGGATCCCCGAGGAAGAAGATGATGAAGGTATCCCGATGTGGCTGCTCCTTTCTTGCCTCTTCTTTTGCCCGCTCTTGAGAAGGTCCAAGATGTTGTTGCTGACCCCGAATGGCGTGGTGTTGTCCAAAAGGCTCTCGCTACTCTTCAACGTGTCGGTAACCCCGCCATCGAAGTCTTCACCAAGGACCAAAAGAAGGTCAAGGTCGAAACCTCCATCAAGGAACTCTTGCCCGAGAACATGGATTCTTTCCTCGATACTACCGTCACTTTCATGAACGATGTTGCTCTCACTCTTTGTGTTTCCAAGAACTTCTTCAAGGAAGTCTGGTCCAAGGCTCTTGCTCCCTATGCCAAGTCTTTCCTCTCTGCTGAAGATGCTGAAAAGCTCGCCTTCTCTGCTCTTAACAAGTGTGAGGAAGCTGTCACTGCCAAGGATCCCGAGGAAGAAGATGATGAAGGTGAGGATCTCTGTAACTGTGAGTTCTCTCTTGCTTATGGTGCCAAGATCTTGTTGAACCGTACTGCTCTCCGTCTTAAGCGTGGTCGTAGATATGGTCTCTGTGGTGCTAACGGTTGTGGTAAGTCTACTCTTATGCGTGCTATTGCCAACGAACAAGTTGAAGGTTTCCCTCCTCGTTCTGAACTCAAGACCGTTTACGTCGAACACGATATTGATGGTTCCGAAGCCGATACTCCTCTTGTTGATTTCATTCTCGCTTCCGATGGTGTTGAAACCAAGGATCCCGTTGAAGTCAAGAAGATTCTTTTGGAATATGGTTTCTCTGAACAAATGGTTACTAAGATGGCTATTGGTGAACTTTCTGGTGGTTGGAAGATGAAGCTTGCTCTTGCTCGTGCTATGTTGATGAACGCCGATATTCTCTTGTTGGATGAACCTACCAATCACTTGGATGTTGTCAACGTTGCCTGGTTGGAAAACTACCTCTTGGGTCTTAAGACTGTCACCTCCATCATCGTTTCTCACGATTCTGGTTTCTTGGATCATGTCTGTTCCGACATTATTCACTACGAACCCAACTACAAGCTCAAGCGTTATGGTGGTAACTTGTCCGAATTCGTCAAGAAGGTTCCTCGTGCTGCTTCTTACTACTCTCTTGAAGCCTCTCAAACCTCTTTCAACTTCCCTGAACCTGGTTATCTCGAAGGTATCAAGACTAAGGAGCGTGCTATCTTGAAGATGAAGAACGTCGATTTCCAATACCCTGGTTCCGACCGTAAGCAACTTTTGGACATTTCCATGCAATGTTCTCTTTCTTCTCGTGTTGCTGTCATTGGTCCCAACGGTGCTGGTAAGTCTACCTTGATTAAGTTGTTGACTGGTGAAATCGAATCCGAAGTCGGTTCCGTCTGGAAGCATCCTAACTTGCGTATTGCCTACGTCGCTCAACACGCTTTCCACCACATTGAAAAGCACTTGGACTCTACTCCTAACGAGTACATTCAATGGCGTTATGCTACTGGTGAAGATCGTGAAGAACTCGACAAGAACGATCGTATGAACGGTGAAGCCAACAAGAAGGTCATGGAACAAGTCTTCATCATCGATGGTGAGAAGCGTACTGTCGAAGAACTCGTTGGCCGTAGAAAGCTCAAGCAATCTTATGAATACGAAGTCTCTTGGGTCGGTCGCTCTTCCGTTGATAACACCTGGATCTCTCGTCAAAAGCTTGAAGATATGGGTTTCGGTAAGAAGATTGCTGAAGTCGATTCCGCTGAAGCTGCCAAGATGGGTCTTAACCGTCCCTTGACTGCTAAGGAAATTGAAAAGCATCTCGGTGAAGTTGGTCTTGAAGCTGAATTCGCCTCTCACTCTCGTATCCGTGGTCTTTCCGGTGGTCAAAAGGTCAAGCTTGTCATTGGTGCTGCTATGTGGAACAAGCCTCACATGTTGGTTCTTGACGAACCTACCAATTACTTGGATCGTGAATCTCTCGGTGCTTTGGCTATGGCTATCAAGGCTTACGGTGGTGGTGTCGTTATTGTTACTCACAACCGTGAATTCACTGAAGCTCTTTGTGATGAAGTCTGGATGGTTGATGCCGGTCGTTTGACTGCTTCCGGTCACAACTGGGTCTCTGGTAACGGTACTACCGCTGTTAAGGAGGAAGAACAAGAAGATCAAGTTGATGGTCAAGGTAACACTATTAAGGCTGTTGAAAAGAAGAAGAAGTTGACTTCCAAGGAACTCCGTAAGAAGAAGAAGGATCGTATGGAACGTCGTAAGCGTGGTGAAGAAGTTTACACCACTGATGAAGAATTAGGTTTATAAGCTTCTCCTCTTTTATAAATAGCATTAATATTTAGATCTTTTTTTCCTCATTTTTTTCTTTTTATTTCCTTTTCTTACCTTCTTGATTATAAAATTATTCATTCTCTTACAAATCATTAAATAAAATTTGAAGTATCATATTTGTCTCAACAATAAAAAAAAAACCTTGTCTTTTTTCTCAATTTCGTGCTTTTGTTTATAAAACGTTCTTGATACTTATAAATAGTCATGTATAGCGATCTCGCGAGAAGATTAACACCGGCTCATGTAAGCCTAATAGCCTATTCAACTCACAGTAACAATAAGCCTTCTCAGTGCAACATGCAAATAACAGAGTCTGTTCAACAAGGAAAATATAGTATTGCCTCACGTTCTTTATGTCGAGGGGACGTTATTTTGAAAGAAACACCTTTCATTCAACAACTAAGGTACAATTTGCGTCAAAGCCATTGCTACCACTGCTTCAAGGCAATCGTGAGGTCACACGTTCCTTGTCACGTCAAATCTTGTCTGTGGAAACTCAAATACTGTAGCAAAGCTTGTGAATACAAAGGGTGGCTCACAAGTCATTCCTGGCTGTGTCGGTTCCCAGAACTTGACGCTGACTCATACAGTGATGTCTTATTCGCTTTGGAAGGCTACATTGCGAGTCGATCGATGGGCCAAAGTAAGTTCTACTTCCTCATACTTGATAACGTATTCTCATGAAGTGAAAGCTTAGATGTCCTGCCAGAAATCGTTTCAAATATTGATATGCATGAACCATCTCAGCTCGAGGAGTACAGGCGAAAAATTGAAGTGATCTCACCACTATTTTATCTCTCAGAACATGCGATTGAATCTTTGGTGATTATATGCTGTCAAATTCGATGCAACTCCTTTGCCGTGAAACAAGCTGCTTCTGTAGCGGCTGAGTCACTTGTTGTATCAAGAACGTCAATCCATCTGGGTCAAGCAGTGTACTTGACTGCGAGTAAGTTCAATCACGATTGTGACCCAGGTGCTTTAGTCATTTTTGGCAGCGACGATGATCCTTGTCAGCTACAAGTGCAATGCATAAAGCAAAAAATCGATTCAGGGAACGAAATTACCATCAGCTACGGCCCTCTGGCTACTAAACACACAACAAAGGAAAGGAGGGAAAAACTGCTGCAGGACTATTTTTTTGATTGTAATTGCAGCTCTTGTATAGATGAAAGGTATTGTGGTCATAGATTCGGGTTTGAAAATTTGCAAGTAGTTGACAATTTTATTTATTGTAAAATGTAGTGGAGAGACTCTTGAAAGTATTTACAAGTGTCAAATATGTAAAACTGGACGGCTATATCGATACCAGAGTGAGTGCAAAGATTGCGGTCAAAATCCCTATTGGGCTCATTTCATGAAAGTAAGTATATATTCGTGCTGGGAGAAAATAAAGGTATCAACATATACATTAGGTGGAGGCAGAAGCGGAAGACTGTATGGAGCGACAAAATTACCTTGGAGCATTGCAGCTACAAGAAGGGATTTATCACAAAAACGTCCTTAAGCTGGGGCAAACCTATGATCGGTTAGCGCAGCTCTACTGTATGAATAATCAGATGGCAACTGCTGCGAAATACTCTTCAAAGTCACTTGAAGTTACTCAACATGTCTTTGGAAAAATAAGTGTTGAAGCAGCAGAAGAAATGATGAAATTATCAACTTTGCTCTTTAATTCGTAAGTTCTTGATAGGTAAATAATATAGATTAAAAAACTGACCTTCCCCATTACAGTCAACAAAAATCTGCCGCGATAAAACAAATCAAAGAAACGATGATTGTGTACAAAATACTAGGAATTGACAAATCAGCGCCTGAAGATATAGAAGAATTAGAGGACATGAAGAATTATTTGACGTTCATTGCCCATTAAATTAAAAGCAAGTCGAGCTCTCTGATCGAAATTCTCTCACCAAAAATCACAGTCATTGCACATATGAAATCCCAAAAGAGAGACATGTATTCCCTTCTATTGTGTATAAATAAAGTCTTTTTTTAAGCATGCTGTCGTGACCACATATCGTGAAACTATTCTCTTCTTTTGATACTTTAATTGAAAGTTTTAATATCACACCAAAGGTATGTAAAATGAAACGGGAGCGGTCGTTATAGTGCTGACTGCATTTTACATGGTCCAAACTGCCAGTGGTATATGTACATAACAAGAACTTTTATCTTATGCAAATGATGACACGACTATTGACTCCAATAAAATCACGGCTATTTTCGAGAAAGTATTTAATATAATTTTAATTTTCAAATTCTACCTTAATTAAGATAACGTGTGAAATAGTAAGGGTCAATTTTTGATATTTTGTGGGGGCCATTGCTATATGCTATTAGTCGAGGGGGCAAAAGTGCTTGTGCGGTTAACTGATAAATATTGCAGAAAGAACTTTTATGATCTCATGGAATATTTTTTGATCATTCTCTCGCTATTAATTAAATCTAGCCCTAAACTTAGAAATGGCTGTGTGCTTTAAAGACTCGTATTTTATGTATTAGCTGTTCCTCCACTTGTATTAAATTATGCGGCCCACACAAGCTTGAAAATTGATGCTGCTGCATATGTAAAAAAATGTCAGCACGCACCGACGTTCCAAATTCGTGATGAAAAAATTGAGTAAAGTGGGTAACATTACAATAGTACGTAGGACACGCTATACTAAAATATAATTTAATCTACACGTTTCCAATGCTATATTAACAATTCATTGTCGCATACGATACATGGATCATAGCACCAGAATGAAATATAAGAAATATGTCGACCATTTTTGTGGCTTGTATATAAACCTCTATCCACCATATTCCAATTATTTTTACCCCTCAATCATACACGAAATTACTCTTTTTGTCTCGAAAGGTGAACGGTAACTCCTAACTTAAATTAACAAGGGATTCCATAATTTGCTATTTCGCGAGCTAGTTTAGTATGCTATGCCGAATGTTTTCAAGTACGAAAGCTGTGCATCACAAGCATGAAGCACAATAAAGCAACTATTGCTACAAGTCGCACAGACAGTCGCTTTGTTTATACCAAGTTGAAATAAAGAAATCTAATTTCAGCACATATATGGGCTACAAGACTAAGATTTATAGTGGCAAAATGGTATAAACTTCGGTTCATTTTGTATAAGGAGTTACGAGAATGAAATTAAAGACTGTATAATGGCTGCGATTGTGAGTCTTAGTTCTTCAAGCTTTTGTAAACTTGCGCAAGTCAATATCTAAATGTTTCGTTAGAGAACCCCTTTTGATCGATATACGTACTAATGTGAGCATAATCAATGTAGACAGGAAACAGATCGTATAGAGAATAAAATGACTCAAGACCTCTTTATTCGATTTTCTTTGTCAAGTTTCACCCCTCTAAAAGACCTGGTAATATACCATTTAGAGACTATTGTCCCCTTAAGATATTTTTCGCAGAAATTAGTATAAATACTCTCGAGATTTGCTTTACCACGAAAAAAAAAACTACCCTTTTCCATTTCTTTATTGTCATACTATATAAAACTCCATCCTCTCCTTCCAAAAACTTTTCTGTAAAATGCTTATCAGTATCTATGTATGCTTCTTTTTAGCGTCTCTGTTTGCCTTGACTTCCGCTGGCAGAACTACAGAGCACGGCAAGCGAGGTGTAGCTAGAATTATGGACTTTGGAGACTACAACGGCCTCGATAAACGAGATCGTGGTACTTGGTAAGTTGAACTAAGCAAAGAAAGATAGCTCAACTTACATTAATTCGCATTGCAGGTATTCTGGCCGTGATTTGAAAAACGCAGCTTGTTACGGTCGTAATGGGTTGAACCCTTTTCACGCCACAGTGGACGACATGATTGGAGCCATGGCCATGCACGACTTTGAACAATGTTACAAGTGTATGCAAATCACAAACAATCGCAAGAAGCACTTGAAAATTATCGTCAGTATTGTAGACAAATGCGCTGCCTGTAAGGTGGGATCAGCTATTGATTTGACGCCTGCTGCTTTTGAATTATTATCTCCTGGCGGTGACTTGAACGTTGGTGTACTTGATATTAGTTTCAAACCTGTAAAATGTCCACGAAATGGACTCCTCCCCAAACTACCTGTTCTTTCAAAAATTTTGTAATATTCACCTTTTAAAACTACTAAAATAAAATAGAGAAAAGCTGTATATTTCGTGTTAATCACAATGCCAAGGCGCCCTTTTCGTCAATTAAGCTACTAGGTGTATGTTAAGCAGTTACCTGTACTCCTCTTACATTTTAACCAAAAATCCAAGTACATCTTGCAGCCAACCGCAAGAACAACGGACGAAGGTTTTTGTGACGAAATTTCGTCCACATATATGGAGTATCCTTTTACGAAGTCGTGTGTCAGTAAGGAGTATAAGATCTTACGCAGGAGATCAAGAGCATATAAATCATACTGTTTTTTTAGACTTGATCGATTTTTGGTACGTCGAACCTTATGTTAAATTCACCAGCAATGTTCTACGATAATCATATCTGTCATAATTGTGGGGAAGATAATGTTTTAATTCGAGATCAGGCGGAGGTGACCATTCTCTCTTTCAGGGTTCTTATCTAGATCGTATCTTCAGCGATGACATGATCTTGTTGTATATATATATATATATCATTGACGATATTGAATTGAATTTTATTATATCATCAGATCTGCTTTTATGATGATTTCGCTCGATGTCATTTTGGGCAAGTGATTGGGAGATTGGATGGCTTTGATTCTTGGTCAATCATTTTAAACTCATTTCCCGCCTTTTTCTGACTTTTCCAGCCAGGGTCAAGATTATCACTTCTCTTCACTTTATTTTTTTTTTTTTGTCTTTGGTCATGTCTCGTCATTTGTTAAAATCCTCTGCCTCCACATTCTGCAAGTCAGCAGTCAGAGTCTCTTCTAGAGTTGCTCCTTTATTAGCTCGTCAATGCACTACTCGCACTATTGCCACCACCAGGTAATAGTTTTGATATGTAGTTTGGGGGTGATTCTGTTTCTAATAAGACGTTACTTGTAGCTCCAAGCCCTTGGGTGCTCTTCGCGCCTTTGTTGTTCCTAATATTGCCAACGGTGCCAGAACATACAGCTCAAAGAGTAAGAAATACAGTTGACCATATAGACGATCTTGAACACTTATATACTCAATCTTGACAGACTACCCCGCTCACAACGTCATTGCCATGCCTGCTTTGTCACCTACGTAAGTTCTTCAAAGTGCAAAAACTATGCTCTACATGTACTAAAAGCTCTAGTCTAGTATGACTGCTGGTGGTATTGGTAAGTTTCAAAAGGCTGTTGGTGATGCTATCGAACCCGGAGAGGTTTTAGTAGAAATTGAGACAGATAAAGCACAAATGGACTTTGAGTGTCAAGAAGAAGGCTTCGTCGCAAAGATTTTAGTAAATGAAGGTGACAAGGATATTCCTGTCGGAAAGGTTCGTAAAGTGTGTAGATAAACTCGATTGATACTTGATTCTGACAGAATTCTATATAGCCCATTGCTATCTTTGTTGATGATGAGTCTGATATCGAAGCTTTCAAGGATTACGTTGTAGAGGACGCTGCTCCCGCCGCTCCTGCTCCTGAAGCTCCCAAGGAAGAGGCCCCTGCTAAGGAAGAAGTTTCCGCTGGTAAGACAAGAAAGATCATTAATATTCTTAAATTTTTACTAAATTTAGAGATTCTTTTCGTATAGCTCCCAAGAAAGATACCGTAAGTGGACACAATGCCAACTTTGTGATACAACATATTGAGCAAATGTTTTCAATCTTTTATCTAATGTTTTATTGTAATGTACATGTAGGCTGCTCAAGAGAAGAAGGTTGAGGTCGAAGAAAAGAAGCCTGGTATGTAAATCAAATTTAGGAAAATATTAAGACTTTTGAGGCTAAAAATTTTTTCCTTTTATTTTTCAATAGCTGCTGCTGCTGCCCCTGCTATCACTCAAGCCGCTCCTCCCGCTGCTTATGCTCCTCAAAGTGCCACTGGTGAGGCCTTCGCTGATGAGCCCACTACCAGCATGAGAAAGATTATTGCTTCTCGTTTGACTGAATCCAAGCAACAAGTTCCTCACTACTACTTGACTGTCGAGGTCAACATGGATAAGGTTACCAAGTTGCGTCAAGTCTTGAACCAATCTTCTGAAGGAAAGTACAAGCTTTCTTTCAACGATTTCGTTGTGAAGGCTTCTGCTCTTGCTCTTAAGCAAGTTCCTGAAGTCAACTCTGCTTGGCAGGGCGACTTTATCCGTCAATACAACTCTGCCGATATTTGTGTTGCCGTTGCCACTCCTACCGGTTTGATCACTCCCATTATTGGTCAAGCTGAGACTAAGGGTCTCTCTGCCATCTCTTCTCAAGTCAAGGATATGGCCAAGCGTGCCCGTGATGGTAAGCTTGCTCCTGCTGAATACCAAGGTGGATCTTTCACCATTTCTAACTTGGGTATGTTTGGTGTTAATAACTTTACTGCTATTATCAACCCTCCCCAATCTTGTATTCTTGCTATTGGTGGTACTCAACAAAAGGTTGTTGTCGATGAAAGCACTGAAAGTGGGTTCGCTGTTCGTGATGTGATGGAAGTCACTTTGAGTGCTGATCACCGTGTTGTTGATGGTGCTGTTGGTGCTACTTGGTTGCAATCTTTCAAGGGCTTCATGGAGAACCCTCTTAAAATGTTGTTGTAAATTCATTTTCTCGGGTAGAGATTGATTACGTAACAACATGACTTATATAGACACACATTTACTATTTATTTATAAAATAAAGAACACTATTACTGCTACATGGTTGAGGTACTATATTACAAGCCTACTTTATTATAAAGAATGGGGAGATGAGGAAATATGATGCAAATAAATAGTAAGAATAGCAAAAATGAATTTATCGACCATAGGCTAATGAATCTAATGATAATATTGCTTCAGCTTTCGCTGCCAAGTCCGTAATAGATTGTGTGAGTTGTGATAAAGCGTAGGCTTGTTCTGGTCTGACTTGTCTTCTTAAATGTTCTAATCTATCTAAAGCTGTATCAAAGTCAGCCAATTCATAACCTCGTTGCGCCTTCACAGTGTGTGCAAGAGGTGGAGATGGTTGTTGATGATGATGTTGTTGTTGTTGAGTAGGCGGTGGAGACATGGATACACTTGGACTATAATGATGATGATGTTGCACTTGTTGTCTATTATGACTATCCTGATTATTACTAATAACATGCTGGTGTTGTTGATGTTGCTGTTGTTGCTGTTGTTGTTGAGATGAGGGTGGTGTTAATGGTGGAAGGGAAAGAGGAGGGAGTATATGATTACTATTACTAGCGGTGGATGACGCTGTCACTGTAGAAGAAGTAGATTCTCTACGACCGAATAATGACTCGAGTTTATATGATTGACGTTCTGATGAAATGGGAGGCAAGAAGCTCTTGTTACTAGATTGCTGTGACTGTTGCTGTGGTTGTGGTTGTGGTTGTTGTTGAATAGGCTCTGGGAATGGTTTTGAGAATAAAGGAGTATTATTATTATTACCAGGAGTATAGATCTTATCAGATAAGGAAGATGAAGGTGGAGATGATCTTATGGAAGAAATAGCCGGTGAAGAAGTAGTGGATGATATGATGGGTGATGGAGATGTCATTTTTTGAATATATTGTGGTGGCGATAAGGATGATGATGCCATTAATGTATGCTGCTTTTTGTGTGGTAAATCAATCTTCTTCTTTTTCAGAACAACATAGTCTTCAATTTCGGGCACAGGCATGTTTGGTTTTGAAGTTTGAGTTTGAGACAAAGGTCTTTTTGCGGTATCCAAGGGGGGTGTTGCCATGGCAACGGTTGCTGGGGTTGCAGGTGTGGAAGGGGGTAAGGTATTATTATCGTCTTCTTCGATTTCTTCTTCATCGCTTCCTTGTGCGACGATGATTCTTTTTCTTCTTTTAATCACACTACGCTTCATACTCACTGGTCGATGAACATTGTGTAGTTTGTAATATAAGCCACAAGCATTACAAATAGTGTTTCCTTGTTCATCTCTTCTCCAAAGAGGAGTTGTAGTTGTTCTACAATTAGCACAGATGAGAGCTTGACGGTTGACTTGATGTTGGTTAAAAGCAGGACAACCAGCACAAGAAGAAGAACCACCTGTGCCGTTACATTGACCTCCACCAGGACAAGTACCACCTGAACCACAATCACTCTTTGGTTCTGGAGTTGCTTTCTTGTGCACAGTTCTTTTTAAGGTAGGAGGTCTTAGGGTATTTCTTGCTTTCAAGTAAAGACCACAAGCATTACAAATAGTTTCACCATTTGGACCTCTTCTCCAAAGAGGAGTTGTTGTAGTCCCACAGTTGGCACATTCCGTAGCAGAAACACTGTCTATCTTCTTGTGTTGATGTTGTGGTTGTGTTTGTAAAGTAGGTGAAGAAGATTCATCTCTTTTAACGTTGATATTCATAGTTTCAATCATTATTATTTTTTATCAGGAAAAAAGGGAAGAGATAATCAAATCTGATAACTTGGCAAGGGCCTCCCAAATAATAATAAAAATGATTGTATATTTTGTATTATAAAATTATCATCAAGATAATTTATCTCCGCTCTGATTCTTTTTGATCAAATGGATTTGATCTTTTTTTTTATTGGACAGTTTATCTTCTTTTTCCTCACGAAAAAATGAAGCGTATAACAACTATACAAGACCAAAAAAAATTATTAACAGACGTCAATAAAGAAAAGGAAGACATTCTTTGTTTAAGAAAGAAACCTTCCAACAATAAAAGTATTCAATGGCCTTTTAAAGTGTGAGTAATGTAAAAAAGTGAAAAAAGGAAAAAAAAAAGTTTTTTCCTCATTATTCACACATTCTTTCTCTCCAATGTGAAATTTAGTAAAACAAACTCGAGTCATAAATTAACCAAGAAAAGATCAAAGAAATTCATTGCAAAACCTTTCGATCCTTTCTCTTTTAAATCTTCAAAACGAAATGCTTTGGACGAAACTGCAACAGTCACTAGGGAAGAATCTCAACAAAATATAAACGCTTTCGTTGAACACTTTTTGATGAAAGAGTTAAAACCTACTCCAACTGACCCAATGGACGAAAGCACAGTCGATTTTATACAAGAAAAATCGTTGGATTTATTGGATAAAACTCTCATCAATATGATCAGCCCACTAAAATCAAATAGTAACGACACGACTTTGGATTGGGAATTTGTATTAGGAAACTTGCTTCAACTCAATATACCCCCAAGGTAAATAATGCCATCGAATACAAAAAAACAAACGAATAAGTATTGACTTATCTATGATCAACAGCGTTTTAGACAGAGTAAAGAGGAAGATGGCTTTAATTACAGGAAAAGATACTCCGGGTATGTGTACCACAAACTGGCAAATTTGACATTCAACTCACCTTAAAAAATTTTTTTATTTAGCGATTACCGCGATGAGTGTAGCACCAATTTCATTATCAGATCTAACGACCACAACTGCTGAAGGTACTACAATAATCAAATGTTACGTAGGAATCGACACCTTTTTATTCATTGCAATTCTTTTATAGAACAAATGAAAGTAGAAATTGATTATATAGTAAAGAAAATCGATAATTACGAATCAAGAGCTGAAGATGAAGCATTTGAATCTCCTGTCAAATGGCTCATAGATTTAGATAAGAAAGATTTAAGTTCACAACGCGAAGAAATTGAAAAGATCCACCGCGATTATACCCACAGGGTTCTAGATTTAAAACCAGCCTTCTTTTAGTCGCTTCCCTGAATAAAATAGTTTTATAATATGAAAATTAACAGCAGGCGCTTTGTGTCAGGTACACCACAATTACCCCTTCAATCATAACTGTCAGGCTACTGAACACTACTGAAGATATGGTTTATTCCTAACAAATTGATATGCTGCGAAAGTTGTCTGCATGGTCTGCTTTTAACTTTGTTGATCTGAAATACCCAACAGAAGTCCGTGGAGTTTTGATTTACACTGCGAGAGTATAATCTGCCGCAAACGTGCTTCAAGTATTAGTCAACACATTGGAACCTCACATTCGTTTATTAAAGAAATTAAGCACGGCTCAAAATAAATAAAAAACCTTATACTAAGCTTGGATGTAATTACGGAATTCTATCATAAAGTAACGAGAGCCTGTATGATATATTCATTTTTCTGCAACTCAACTTGCGATACGAGTTATTTACTATGGACTAACATTTTGAGCTGCGCTATCTAGTCAAGAAAACTTATCATTTATTGATCGTTGTGAAAGTAGTACATTGCAAGTATATTATTTGGTTATAAGCAGTCTAGATTGATCAGTGTAGAAGTCATGATGCAACGACGCTCTTGTATAATGAATTATACAGCAATTGAAGTGTAATTTGTATCTAGAAATTAATTATCAAATTCCATGTATCTTATCATCACTTCATCCCTCCTACACCGGAATCAGCGCTAGCAAATTTTACAAGCACCGTGAATTTCCTGGTATGTACATCGTGTCGCTTTCTTATATGAAGACCAATTGACATTTGATGACTTCCTTCTGACATTTATTGATGATGAAACTTACCACAAGTGCTCAAAAATACTTTTGTAATTATTTCTTCATGTTACTGGAATTCCCAGTTGATACGTGTCTACATTCTCTCCAGTAAAATTTCTGTTTTCGTAAATATAATAATTCAAAATCAAAAGAATTGGTATTAGGCATTGAACTAATCAGCTAATAAGGATTGAAAACAGGGATCATACAAAAAAGTAACCCCCTTTTTTGCGACTGCATGATGGGATCATCATTGCTACATACACTACAAAAATCAAAATTGATAAAATGTTCCCCAACGGGGAGTCGAACCCCGGCCGTATCGGTGAAAGCGATAAATCCTAGCCGTTGGACCATTGAGGACTTGATATATTTGTCAAGCAGAAATTAGTTCAGAAAGCGGATGTCAAGAATACTAGTCCGGGCCGCGCAGATTCAGGCTTATCACGGGAAGGTCACGTGTGTTCCGGGTCGGACATGAACTTAGACTTTGAAGTACCTGTTGAAGTAGAATTACAGATGAAGAAGACCAAAGCTCGTAAAAGGAAGTTTGTACCCAAGATCCCTCAAAACCGAAAAAGGCCAAAACAGTAATTGCATGATTGTATCTCTCTCACCGAACACACCACTTACTTCGGTGTATGTCACCTTATACTACTATTATACTATTATCACCTTATCCTGTTGTCACCTCATACTTTGGTTATCCTATTTCTTCCTACAATTATCACTTCATTCAATTCTAAACTACTTGTATAAATAGCAACTAGCTTTGTATCAATAAACATTATCTTTTAATTTCTCAATTAATTTTCTATTTACTTTTTACTTGATTAACCACTGAGAGTTGAATCAATTGACCAATAAGCTATCATTAGACTTGACATATTTATGACACCAGCAAATACATTATATTTACTATAAGAATAAATAGTTCGGACCGGATAGCCACGTGATTAAGCCGGACAATCATAATCAAGTAGCGTGAATATCACGTGAGCGTATATGTCCGGGTTCTATTAATAACTTGAGTGTGCTCTACTTTGAATATAGCAATTCTTGAAAAACATAAACATTATGTAGTATACAAGTACTATAAAAATTCATAACGTTCAGTTCACGAGAAATATTTTTTATACTTTTTACTTGCTAATATATGCGAGACTAATAAATTACTTGATAGGTTAGTTTTGCAGTGGTTTTCCTTCAGTGGTATTCCCTCACCGCAAGGCAGATTTTTCATTAAAAAAAAACAGACTTTAACACTTGAGTGAACTAAAAAAAATAAAAGCAAATATCTTTTACACCACACCGAGTTCCCCATCCGTCCATTGCGAACTGAAGAACCAAGGGCTTTTGTGCTCACCTTGTGCAAGGCAAAACGGCTTCCACTTGGTCAAGTTTACGGCTCTCGATGGGGAAAATGATAGAGATGATGTCAAACTAGTACTGTTTGATATTTGCAAGAAAGCCTCGAAACAGGATCGACTCGTGGATGTTCTGATTAATTTGTAAAAGGTACAATATACAGCGCGTTTTAACTTATATCACCTTATTTGTTTTAGGCTTAATAGTCTGCCTACCGAATCTTTGTTAAACCATAATGTGAAAGAGGCCGAACTTATCAATGGGTATTTACAACCGTTTTTATCGCCTCTATTTCACAAACCTCGAAACTCAAAATTATTTTTATGGTAAAAAATGTAATCCTGGAACAATTTATCAGGCAGTCTTTTTAGTTCTTTATTTCCTGGGAGTCTTTGTCCACACAGAAATTATTTACTATCCACATAGATAGGAAAAAAAAAGACATCGTATCAAATTTGTGGTGCGCGTATGTTTTTTAAGCAGTGATTTTTTTTAAGTTTGCTATCGTGGTACTAAATTTGATACCGTTTTACAAGAATTTGCTATCGTTTTACAAGAATTTTTTTTGCTTGGGAACAGCCTTAACTTTTTTTTTTGCGACATCATTTTGGCAAAAGGTGTATGTGAGAACCAACTTATGCTGCGCTTGTCATAATGGTGGATCTACATTGTACATATTGAAAAGGCTCTATTCAAACAAAGATACTCTACTAAGAAAGTTTCAATACAGTCTCAGATTATATACAAGTGCCACTTCATATCTTTTTTTATTAAGGGAGTCTTTATCCACACAGAAATTTTTCACTATCCACACAGATTTTTTTTTGGATAATGAAATAGCAAGCGTCCAACTTGATTGCTCAGTCAATAATTAATCATTTCCTGGGCTCTTTCGTGATAAACTAGCTTATATTTCTATAAATATTGACCACAAATGTGTTTCTTTCTTCTCTCTTTTCTTTTTTTTTCTAATATTTCCCTATCATGAACGTTTACATATTGGATTTTTTCCTTGCATTAAGTGTGCTCCGGATAAATCCAGTGGTGTACATACATACGCGATGCAAGACCTCAACGGCCGAATAGAGGTTTGGTTTTTCCGTGTTCTCTACCTTTTAAAAAAGGTACTAGTTGAAAACTTTGGGTGATAGGCATCACCTAGGACGGAAAAGAATGTTACGCAAGAGGCAAATTTCTGTGTGGTTGGTTTAATAAACCTGTGCGGATAAGGACTCCCTTCCTTTAATAGGTTAAACACCAAAATGGATTTAAAAAACTATAGCAAGAGGCCCGATGGTGCATGTGTGTTGGTTGAAAAAAGACGGGTCAAGGAATACGCAGGTTTTGTAAAAGTGAAGGCAGATTATCAAAAGAATAACTCGCACCAAACCCACAGTGATTTGTCGAGATTGGCTTTGTTTGCAAGTCATGGATACGATGGTTATTATAGTGAATGCATACTAGTATTACAAGTTATAGGTAAAGTTGATGTGAATCAGAGAACTCTTATTCACTAAAAAAATTGATTTAAAAAAACACTCGAATACAATCATAACTCTGTTAAGCTTTATTGTTATTAAAGTGAAGTTAACCAGCGTTCTTCTTGATTCGACTATTGATAATTAAGGAAATCACCAATGGTGACTACCAATTGTGTGACTGGTGATTTCCTTTGTGCTTGCTCAGCACAAAAGTAACTAAACAGCTTCCATCATGATTTCCACTTAGCTCTTTCTCTTCCCCAACCTAGGTTTGAACGTAACAGCCTACGGTTTTACTCATCATGCCAGTGGTGCCAAAGTTATGTTTGAGCTGATGAAAGTTCAATGTCCTGCTTCTCTTCATGACTTACCCTCACTCTGTATGCAATTAAACAAACTTACAATGCTCCAAGAATTTTATGATAATTATTGTACTGTATCTACAAGCAACCAGTGTAAGAGAAAACTTCCCGTTGATGTCGATATTGATTTAGACAGAATCTTGAATCCTCATCAGCCAAAGCATGTCAAGCCGTCGATTGACTTTTAATCTGTTTTACTATTTTATATATCACCCAATCCCTCCCTATCCTATATTGTGTACCATGTTTAGTACTTTCTCACTTTAAATTAATTTTAACCCAAAGTTGTAAATAAAATAAGACGATTTCATATAATCTATACTTGATGCTCAAGAAAAAATAATAATAATAAGAAAAGATGTTCACATATAACTTGTACTAGGTGAAAAAATAATAGGCAAGATTTGAATTTCTTAACCTGATAACACAAGCCTCAGCAATTCTGGTGGACAGAGTCTCTTCGCTTAAAAAGGCCACTCTATTCAGCTTGCTTTTTACCACAGACCAAAATTGCTCAATGGGATTGAGCTCTGGTAAATAAGGTGGTAGATACACGCATCTATATCACATTCTCGCTTGTGCACCAAAAAAAATTGCAAGTGCATCAAATCTTTTTAGTGAGTGCACCAATAATTCCCAGAAATAGTGTACGTGAATATTAATCATCAAGATCCAAGTTTTAAATACGATACCTTTATTATATACCAATCTTTAAATATTATAATTGCTGTCAACTAATTTGTGGCAGCACTTGAATATGCGACTTCTCGGTTTGTACCAATTTGTAAGCCATCATGATTTTTTGCATGATTAGCTTTGAGGTACCGCCAATCAAGCACGAGCTGTGTGCGTGTGACCCACCAAGCAATATTTAGCTGCCCTTTGTATCTTTTCTTTTATTACGCAGATCTAAAAGTTTTTGTAATGCATAAATCACCTCAATGTTCTTGTTTGGTTCAAGAGTTGTTATCAAAAGTAAACGATATCCCAGCGGCTCAAGACTTTGTCAAGATCGCCCGTGCCGAAAAAATCCAAACAGAAAGTAACAAGTCTTCAAGCTCTTTTATAAGTTACACCATTAGTATACAGGTATGCTTTAACTTCACTATGATCCTTTATATTTGTTAATGCGTTTACAGAATATAAAAGAGGCCAAAAGAAGATACAGTGAATTCGAGTCGTTTCGAAGATCCTTGGTGAGGTTGCATCCTACTGCGCTCATACCACCTATACCTGAAAAGCATTCGCTATGTAAGAGCCTTCTAAGTGAGGAATATTTTATAAGTGAGATACTAATTGCCACCGACTACAGCTGACTACGCCTCTGACTATACCTCTCAAAAGCAAAAAGACGATGCCGCAATTATTGAAAAGAGAAAAAGAATGCTTCAACGCTTTTTGACAAGATTAGTGGTACACCCAATTTTGAAAAAAGAGCATGTGCTTCATTGCTTTCTCGATGGCAACTATACCTGGGTAAGATTGTACAACGAAAATATACAGTATTTCAGAAAGACTGACAACGTTATAGCATGATATACGCCATTCTGCCCCGCTACTAAATTTGCCCAAAGACCCGTTACTGCCAATCGATAATAGTTTTGCATCATCTATAGCAAGCAATTTACCTCTAGGCTCACAAACAACAAACGGAGTAAATACTACTAGCAATATTCCTATACCCTCCTCGTCATATACACTCAAGTATCCCGATAAGGAATTTGAAGAAGCAGAGAGTAAAGTTGATAAAACCGCACGTCATACCACGGCTCAATTTGAAAAGTCCCAAAAGCGCATTTTGCGTAGACTAGGAGGTAAGTTTTTTTATGGGAAGAACATATCAAGACGGGAAAAGAACCTAAATTCTTGCAACTCGGATAGATTTATCAAATGATTATGGTGAATTAGGATCGGCCTATAATGCCCTAAGTTTGAATGAAAGTGGTGTTGCTTCCACTTCGATTGAAAAACTTGGACAAGTTATAGACGGTTCTTCTAAATCCACCAAGGCAATGGTAGGTTGACAAACTACGTTTAAGTTCTTATTAGCACCATGCTTAACATTTGACGTAGGTCGACTCGTTGGAAGTCGAGTTCGCAGAGCATGTTCAAGACTATACCCAATATGTGTATATTGCCAAGCAAATTTTACGATATAGGAGAATGAAGCAATCGCAGTTAGAGTTGATAGAAGAGCTTATAGACAGTAAGCAAGGTAGTCTAAGAAGTCTGATGAAAACAGAAGATGAATCAGAAAAGTTAAAAAGTAGTATGGATCAACTTTCTGTTTCTCCTGTACCCACGAAAGCTACCAGCAAGAGTGGGTCTTATAGCAGCGGGAGCATGGTAGACGAAGATAGTAACATCGATACGGAATCTATAGAAGATGGATTTTCGGCGATAATCAAGAGCAGTAGTGGAGTCGACGAAGAGAATTCTGAAGATAACAACAAAGAAACCATTGTTGATTCATCTTATCCGCCTAGTGCAAGTGCCCCTATTTTGAGAGCATCAAAAAATCAAACAAAAAAATGGTCATCACCCCGAAAACTGTTTTCTGCCGTCACTTACACAATACAGGGCATGATTGATACAGACCCTGAACAAACCAGACGAAATCAAATTTTGAAACTGAAAGAATCCATAGCACATGTACGAAAGATAATTTCAATTTATTGAAAAGCTTGATGTATTAACTTTCCAAAAACCTTATAATTTCATAGTTGGAACAAGCAAGGTCATCTATTAGACAGGAGATAAAGGACATGTCAATCGAAATTCAAGAGGATTTTGACAGGTTGCAAACTCAAAAAGAGGTTGAATTAAGAGCCATTTTGATATCTTTTGCTAAAATACACATGCGATTTTGCGAGCAGGTTTGTACATGGTCGAAATTTATAAATTAAATTCAAACAAACTTATATAATTGTTGTATTTAGAACATGACATCTTGGGAAAGTATTAGGAACGATGTTGAGATTACAATGGAAAATATGTTATAAATTATTTTTTATTTCAAAGAATAAAAGTGTATCAGAAGAGAAAAGATGTGATTTTGATATTTTTGGTATGAAGTACAAATGAGATAATAATACAATTAAGAAGTGATGTGATGAATTTAGAAGTTTTCACGCATGAATTCGAAGAAGGCAAAGTTATCAGGGTGGGCACCATACTTGTAAACGAATTGAGAAGCAAGGTAAGCACCGAAGATAGCCTTGACGTAACTTTCGGGGATACGTTGGAGGAGAGTGTCAAGACCAAGAGTGTCTAAGAGCAACTTGGGGAAAGCACGGTTCAAGACTGTGGTACGAAGAGTTTCGTTATCCCAAAGACCAGACTCTTGTAATTGAGCTTGAAGTTGAACGATAGCATTGGAAAGTTCATCAGAAAGGATAGAGATGGGAGTCTTGGTTTGTTGATGTTCGCGCCATAAAGCATCGAATTCAAGAGCAGCGTTGCGCTCAATGAAATCTTGGACTTGAACGACATATTCGTTATAGAAAGCGGGGACAACACCATCCTTGACAGACATGTGTTCTTCGAATTCGGCGTCATTGAAAGCAAGAGCAGCAAGAACTTCGAGAGAAGAGGAAGTGACACCACCCTTGTTGGCAGAAGCATCCTTGAAGTGAATGACACCAGCCTTTTCGAGACGGAGACGAGCTTCTTGAGTGAAGAACAAGTTGGCACCTTCAACAATGTACTTGTAAAGAGGACCGTTACCACAGTCAATCAACTTGTGAACGTTATCTAAACCGACAGATTCGGGACGACCACCCATGGGACCAAGGAGAGAAGCTTGAGCCAAAGGATTGGTATGGAAAGTGTTTCTGAAGTTCAAACCGTTTTCAACAACTTCACCGTTGGGCAAAGTAACATTATCTTCGTCAACGAGAACACGGAAACCAGTAGCAGATAACTTGGATAAATCAAAGTTGCTAATCATGACACGAGCCTCGGCCAAACGAGCCAATTCTTCACGGTTAATACCTTCGGAATCGTAGAGGACACCGGAACCATCAACAATAGCAATAGTCTTATCCTTGGAGATCTTGATTTCATTGGAACCCAAGTCACCATCGGGACCACCAGTTTGAACCTTGGTAACTTCCTCTTCTTGGAGACCCAAGACACGGTAGATACCGAGAACATATTGATGAACGGAACGAGTAGTCATACCATACAAATCGTGAGGAATACCACCAAGAGATTGACTCTTACCAGTAGTGAAAGCCTTCCAGAAACCGGCACCACGTCTGCGAGCATGTTGAGAGGCCCAATCCATGTATTCAGCAGTACCCTCATCAGGACCGAAGAAAAGGATTTCAGGCTTACCAGTCAAATCGACCAACTTATCCTTGATACCAACTGTTTCACCAACAATCAATAAATCGAGAACAGAGTCAACATACTTTTCAAAGGCAACGAGAGCCTTATCTTGTTGGTTAATATCCAAGAGAATAGTACCCTTAGAACCACCTTCAGGAATATCCTTGTTCTTACGTTGTTGAGTAGCGGCCAAGTTGTAGTTTTCATCGAAGAGAGTACGCAAGTTGATGGAGTAAGCTTCTCTGTTACGAGAACGGATCATACGAATACCACCACGAGCAACATCAGCGAAACGAAGATGGAAACCACGGAATTCAGAACCGACAACCAAGAACATACCGTAGAGAGGAGTAGGGTATTCAACCTCAGGCAAGAAGCTAGGATCCATACGGAAAGAAAGAGCAACCTTGGTAGTTTGGTAGAAGTTAGTCTTCAAAACGTGCTTGTTGAAAGTCAAGAAAGATTCGAAAACGAATTGTTCATGAGCGTTGGAGGTAACAGTTCTGATCTTCTTGCGAATATCATCAACAGACAAAACTTCCATGTTGGTCAAACGTTGGTAAGAGATGGTGGGTTGGAGAGAGGCTTCACGTTGGTTAACATAGTGAGTGGTGGCGAAGTTAGCATAGAGGATCTTGAGCAATTCAGGGTATCTCTTCATGATATCGAGAATGTAATCACGAGTGAAAGTATCTTGACGGAGACGCTTCTTGAGGTTAGAGAGAACTTCTTCGTGAACAGGGTTGCTACGATCCAAGATGGAGGTCAAACTCAAGTATTCCTTACCCAAACGATTGAGGAAGTGTTGAGCAAAGATCCAACCAACATAACCATAAACCATTTCTTGAACAGAGAGCTTGCTAGTTTGGAAGTATTGTTGGAGAGGAGTCTTGGGAAGACAGTACAAGAGAGAGGCTTCCTTCATGACTTGGTAGATAGAGTGTTCGATAGGAGCAGCCTTGGATTGAGGAGCAGGATGCAAGTACAAACCAATAATGGTGACACCGTTAGAGAATTGTTCTAAAAATAGATTGTGTTAGACTGCATTTCACACCCAAAAATACATCATTTTTAATGTTTACTTACCAACATATTTACGAGTGGAGTACAAGTCATAGTAGTGATACAAATCAGAAACGGCAGCAAAGAAACCTTCAGTGGATCTTTGACGGTAACCAATAATGAGACGACGCTCGCGAGAACCCTTAACCTCGTACATCTCAATAACAGGACCAGTACGTTGGAGAACGGTTTGCATAACATCTTCATAGATCTTCAAAGTGTAGTCGGTGGCCTTCTTCAAGAAGCTCTTATCAGCAACTTGCTTGATATCAGTTTCTTGTTCAGGGGTAGGAGTAGCATTTTCAAATTCACACTTGGTAACGAAGTAACTACGGATGTTGGAAGTCAAACCGCTACCATTGGAGCTAGAACGATAAGATTCGACACGATAAGCTTCAGCAGCAGTGGACTTATCCAAGAACTTTTCATCAATAATTTTTTCATGTTGAGGACCGTGGATTTGAGAGACACCAGGTTCAGAAGAGTGAATATATACAGCGGCGTCTTCAGTTTCCTTTTGCAAGTTAATATCCAAAACATTTTCGTTCTTGGTATAAGCTAAGATCTTGGCACCATAGAGAGACATGATGTGGTTAGAGATGGTTTCAACACTTTCAAGGGCGAAGTAGTAGTCATCAATGTTGAGGTTGCTGACGACAAATTAAAAAATCAATATCACGTAGGAGATAATGAACCCAATTGTAGTAACACTTACCTATAGAACCATTCAACTTCGTTTTGGACCAATTCCTTGGGGAGGAAACCGAGTTGCTCGAGGTTGGCACAGACTTGAGCCTTTTGGTCTTCCTTTTCAGCGAAGACATTAGCAGCATAGCCACTTTCGTCAGTAACAATATGGGCAGAGTCCGACATTTTGAGTTTGAGTGTTTTTTATATAGAGAATATAATACAGAAAAAAAAAGGGAAATCTATTAGTAAAGTGGTCTGGTATTTATATAAAACTGATGGAAATAGCACGAGCAGAGTGAGTCAGAAATGAATTTGAAAGGCACAGTCCCGCCCCGGCATTAAGTTAGTCTTAGCGCTTCAATGACGGGTAAAGCAAATGGCGCGATTCTTATTGGCCAGATCGTGAGAAAAATAACCGTGGAACTTTTGGTCGCCCTTTAAACCTTATTATTGAAAATCGACGCAACACCGACATTTATTTGTAATAAAGAGAGCCTCAACACCTAACTTTTGCTGAAACATTCTACTCTCCACACCACGAAAACAGTTTAAACTTGGTTTTGTATATGAGTGCTTTCATTTGTAATAATTTTCGAAATAAAAGCGCGTGAAATACCATCTGCACGCCGCCATAAACGAGATGAGGAAAGTTCAATCGTTCTTGAAAAAAAAGATGAAATAAACTCCCCTTTCTCCAGTTACACCTGTTTGAATGAGGGGAATAACGAATTTAAATTTACGTAAAAAATGCCCTCATCCACGTTTAATGCAAACAACTCCCACCAATTCTAGTTTTGCGTTGGCCGACTAAAAGATGACAAATAATTAAGGTTTATTCGTTTGAAGAGCTCTTACAAACTTATCCAGTGTAAAAAAAAAAAAAATATTTATAAACTTACCAATGGATCATCATGGTTTTAATAGAGGAGTTTTATTCTCTCATGGTGCAAAATTTCTTTTGTGGGGTAACAAATAACCAACGATTTCCCGCTATTCTTACAACAAAACCCTTGACCACCTGTAAAAGTTGTCCAAACTGGCTGATTGTTCCGAGGAACGTGCGCTTAATATTTTATGGCTTCATGAGAATGTTCCAATTGTAGTGTGTACGTGTTACACCTGTTTGAATGAGGGGAATAACGAATTTAAATTTACGTAAAAAATGCCCTCATCCACGTTTAATGCAAACAACTCCCACCAATTCTAGTTTTGCGTTGGCCGACTAAAAGATGACAAATAATTAAGGTTTATTCGTTTGAAGAGCTCTTACAAACTTATCCAGTGTAAAAAAAAAAAAAATATTTATAAACTTACCAATGGATCATCATGGTTTTAATAGAGGAGTTTTATTCTCTCATGGTGCAAAATTTCTTTTGTGGGGTAACAAATAACCAACGATTTCCCGCTATTCTTACAACAAAACCCTTGACCACCTGTAAAAGTTGTCCAAACTGGCTGATTGTTCCGAGGAACGTGCGCTTAATATTTTATGGCTTCATGAGAATGTTCCAATTGTTTGTATTTTTAATGTCCTGTACACAGAGCTCCAGACTCTTGTGCTCCCCCTTGCCTGTATGCTATCAATTTTGAACACGTTTATGGTATAGTTGTTGAATTTGATAACCCTTTCCTGTTTTAGGCATAAAAAGCTACTGCACTAAATTAGGTTTTCACTTCCAAATTAACAACATTGAAAGTAACACAAATTCATCATCATAGCATTTCAATTCACTGGCGCTTGAATAGGCAGAATGGAGTTTCAAAAGTGTACAGGCATTTCCTTGCCCTAGTTGTTTACTTTTTTTACTTCCTCCAAGCAATAGCTTCTTTTTTCTGTTTGTAAGCTGTGGTGGTAAAATAAAATGGTAAACATAGATGTTCCTGGTCTTTTTCTTTAACCCCCTGTCCTGACAGGTATGGGGAACTCTATAATTTGCTTTGTTTAGCGGAGGATGAAAGGGTTTTCAAGTTTCTCAGAAGCAAAAAATTATACAAAGAGAGCTATGCATCCGCGGTCTCAATATATAAATTAGCACAAATGCATCCGTTTAGTAGGAATGTGGAAGTGAACGTGAAATCATGTCTCTCGGCATATTTATTTTATTTTGAGGTTTACGAACCCAACATTCCCTCTTACTTACGTATTACGGATAAATGTGTTTCCTATATTAATGCTTTGGAAAATGCGGGGATGCCCAATGGTTTTGCACAATCTATTTTTGTTTTTAATTCAGCAGTGTCTCAAATTCTTTAACAAAGGTTCCATCGTCGTGGTAACGTGTACAACATTTACGCGACATTATAGAAAAGTATATTCTACATATTGTTGTGATAAGATAAATTATCATCAAACCATTCTTCGAAATAAAGTTCTGATAGTCAGGGTAACTTTTTATTTGTCAAACAGATCTATAAGAATTCTGTTAAAAGTGACTTGCAGTCTTCCGTTTTTCTTCTGCTTTTACGCCATGTTTGAGATTCTCTTTTACTATGTCTGGTCTTTGTTCAAAAATTTCACCATTTCAATCACATTAAAACTCAAAAATAAAAGTTGATGCCAATATTGAGGATGTTTAAATGAAAAAAAAAATTTGCGTCATGAAAAGTGCTGGATCCAACTTTAAAGTTTGAGGTAACCTTTAGGTAAGAGATTATTTTTCATGGCTACAAACTATCATCCCATAAATCAAAACCATGGTGCTACTGGTTCCCGAAGAAAAAATAGATGAGACTAGATCAATAAGAGTTACCCACAGCTCTTTCCCAATTCCATAGCGATGTATGTAAATCAATGAATACGTAGAAAGATAGATTTGTTACGTTGCCAATATCAAACAATTGCATTGGAAAAGTGCAGAACTTCCTCAAAAAATTTAAGTGAAGATTTTTCTATAAACTATAGGAATAAAGTTTATTTAAAAAATATTGTGTCCATTACGATAAGATAAGATTAATGTAAGTAGAATCTCCAATACGACGGCTTTATTTATGTATACAATGTTTTGATATAATAGGTATACTATCTACGCTGTCTACATTTAGCGACTTGCTGACGAAGTGAGTTGCAGTATTTTAGTTAAACAGGTTTGCATCTGTTGAATAGCTTGTTGCAATAGAGACCAGGACAACATAAATGATAATTATCATTGCAGTATTCTTTATCCTTACTACATTCATATTTTTGAGCAGCGGCCGGGTAGTGAAGCATAGCCAAAGTAAAAGCAAGTGTAGCCATCAAAAGTAAATATTTCATGCTTGCAGCAATTGGAAAGAGATTTAGTACGTTTAAAGACAAAAAATTTTGAAAACTCGTAAAACCTCGTCCAACTATATAATAGATTTTGAGAAATAATGAATATCTGCATTGTGGTGAACGTACTCCTTACAAATATTAATTTCATTGTTAGATACATGTAGTGGTATGCAATGAAAATAAGTATACCATGTATGCACATTTATTATAGGAGAGGAGCCATGATTATTTGACTTCCAAAAAAAGCATGTGCAACAATGGAGCCTTAGCTTGTTAATCTCTTAGTATTTACTGCTCGCGTATATTATATTATGACATGTTGAAGTAAACAGACCAAAAGATTTTGAATCCCGTTTAAGACCAGCATTGATAGGACTTTAAAACATGATTATTGGAATTTCTCTAAAAGTAGAGGATAATCTATCAAAGTCAAAGCAGCATTTGCTTGAAACGAAAATCGGTACTTTTTGTTGTTGTTTCTCTCTTTCTTGAACTTTTTACCCTTTGATGCAACAGCTTTTTTCATTGCAAGTTTTTTAAGAAAGCAAATATTGCCGAAATAGCAACTGGTAACAAGAAAAAAAGTAATACTTCATATACTTGAGGTCTCAAAAAAGATGGCGACATGGATAAAAAGTATCGTTTACAGAATAGGTTTGTGGTAATTTTATAAAAAAAAGAGCTCATATATATATTTATATTGCGACATTCAAAATTATAACGTCTTTAGGATAAGGTAAAAAAGAGAGCCATTCATCAAATCGTTAAAAGGGGTTCGCATCATTGGGACGACTCACGCCGCTTTACAGAGTAAAAAAAAGTAAAAATGTGCGTAAAACTTTCGCCAATAACGGTTGTTACCCTCATAACATTGTCCGAACATACTGGAAAATTCCTGCCGCTGCTTCCACACATATTGTCATTCTGTGAAAGGAGCATGAAGTGCTCAATCCGAATGATGTAAGGCAGCTAACATTGCCAAGATTATTTAGGCTTTTTCCCAATCCTTCGTTACACTCCCGCTCTGACACCATCAACTGTGATACACAGTCTTTTTTCATTGGAGTGCCTCGCGCAAGTTATTTCAAAAGTCGACTTCGAAACTCTCAAAGAGGTATCGATCAGTTTCGAAGTCGACTTTTGAAAGTACTAACGCGAAGCACTTTAAAAAAGGTTCACGACGTTTTAATCATTTATTTTGGATGTACCTTAACTTTTGACGAAATATGTAACATTCGAATGAAAACAACCAATTTTATCTTGGAAATTTAGTGTGATCAAATAAATTTGGTCTAATTTTTTGCTTGATAGCGATGCTACTAATCTACAAGAAGTCAAGCAGAACTCAAGGCCGACTGTTTATCGTTCTCAGACGTACAAGTGTTTTCACTGGAGCAAGAGGACTGGATCTTTGTTGCGCTGTAGCACGAAAGAGAATTATCGTTATATAGGCGCGATCAAGTCTCAGTGAAGCAGAACAAGATGTAAAAAGATCGAGGTTTTGATGATGTTGAAAATGCTGATTCCACTCTTAAGTCATCGAACCTAAACCATACAAACATTAATGTCAGTAAATGTCTGAGGATTTAGATATACTTGTTGTCTTTTATAGCTACAAGACCAATCGATTTATCTTTACGAAATCTATTTATTACTAAATTGACAATATAATGATTTCCTCAATTTATAGAATTTTTCTCTATCAAAGCCAATAGTGAGCCCTATAATCAATGAGCGTTGAATAACACTTGATAGACGACCTGAATACTAGCTGGCTTAACAAAAGAATCTTTGAGTCTACTAAAATAATACATCTTACAAGAGTGAGGCGTGATTATTAAGCACAATACACATGATTTGGAAAAAACTTATGTGTTATATCAATCATTACTATTAGTAGCGGCTGCCCATCAAGTTTTGATTATTTTGTAATTGTTGAATGTTCATCATTTTGTAAATATTCCATGTTCTATGGGGAATATGCCGGATAAATTTTTTTTCAAAAACCAACCTTGTATGACCTTGTAGACTTCTGTTGTTGATATGTGTTTGTTTATCTGTGTAACAAGAAGCACAATCCGGAATTTCGGTGCAATCACCTACAACATTATAAAAGTGGATGCTGTACAGGGGTCACGGGCATATTTGTACTGCCTAGCCTACAAGATCTTAGACATTATCACTTTATCTTGAGGGCAACACTCACGTAATGCGTGTTCAATATCTCTTCTTGCATTTCGCCATGTTATGCAAATATAGATTTGCATATCAAATTGGCAACAAGGGTGGTGCCCATTCAAAACATACCAAGTAAAAGGTTGAATAGGGTTTTATTTGTACAGAAATTAAAAATAATATAAAGTGATATGAGGGAGGAGGATAAAATACAAAGGAAATATAAGGTATGGTCTTCTTAAGTGCGATAAATGAAGTTTTCATTTTGCACGTCAGTTAAATCTTCAATACCATTAGGTAAAGCAACGGTATCTTTTTCGACTAAATTACGCTGCTTGTTTGCTTTGACATAGGTATAGCGTACATAAGCGAATAGTAAAATGACCAGCACATTACAAGCAATGTATACACCCATTCCAGTCAAGTAACGAGGTGCTTCATCGTCTTTCAACAGAAGAGGGCCGATAAAGTTACCAAAAGTGTAGAAAACCAAGTTACCACTAGTGTAGAAGATCTTTTTAGTGTAGCCAGAGACATTGCTTGTAATGGATGCTTGAAGTAAAAGATAAGTAGGACTGCATGCCCAACTTAAATAAAGACCAATGAGTTTGACTCCACCTCCTGGAATGGCCGTCAATAAGATAAGTCCAATTAGGGAAACAGTGCATGCAGCCATAGCAACGTAGATAATTTCGTTCTTCTTCTTACTGATTGTAATGAAAATAGCAATCAATAAAATAGTGCACACACCACTGGGAATAGTGAGTAAAGTAGCATTAACATTAGAAAATCCAAGCTGTTTGATAATGATAGTACTGAAGATGGTGAGGGAGCCGTTCTGGAAGTTAATGAAAAGAGAAATGAGACAGTAACAGTAAAAACGTGCTTCACGGAGTGCTTCCCAGATTTGGCTGTAGTTGATTGCGTGGGTGGCAACAACAGCGTTATCTCGGACACGTTCATCGACTATTAGTTTTTCTTCTTCCGTCAAGCGGAACCAGCGTGAGTAGGGAGTATCAGGTAAAAAGAAGAAATAAACAATGCCCATGGCGCCAGTGACAATACCGAAGATGATCATCCCCCACTGCCATGGAGATATACCGTTGACGGTAGGCATGGAAAGAATACCCATACCGATCAAACTGCCTAGAATACCGGCTGCACCGTTACTCATAAACATAACGCCAAACCAAATAACTTGTTCAGAACGTCTGTACATAGTGGCAATCAATAAAAACATGGATGGGTATGTGACAGCTTCGAAGAAGCCCAATAAGAATCGGAGTGCCATGATTTGACTGAAAGTTTTGGTAAATGCAATGCACAAAAGTACTGCGCCCCAGATGACCAGTATAGTGCCGACATATTTTGCTGTAGGGAACTTTTGAAGCATATAATTATTTGGGAGTTGCATACACAGAAAGCCCAGATAGAAGATAGATCCTAACCAGCCATAGTTTGCAGTTGTGACACCTGTATCCTTATAAAATTCAGGTAAAATACTTGCAATTGATAAGGTTGATTTGTCAATAAACTGTAAACGGATTAGAAATTAAAGTTTGACATGCCATCAATATACACATATACGTACTTGAATGAAAAGAATCAAACAGACATATGGCATGAATGTCCAATTAATTTTTCTGACTAATTTTTTTTCCACAGCAGACATGACATGCGGAACAGTCTTTTCTACATGTTGCGTTTCAACTTTTGTATCTTGGTTATAACTTGGTGGTTTTTCGTCTACTTTCTGATCTTTCATCGTTTATATATGTAAACCCGAGTAAAAAAATCTAAACGAAGAAGACTCGAAATTCGGAATTGCTATTTATATTTTTTTTCTGTTTTTTTTTTACTTAGCTGTCGTTCAAATTCATTGTCAGACTCAAAAAAAATGGCCGTTGTACAAGTGAAAAATTATGAGTTATAATCAATCCATCTAAAGGTCAATTATCGTGAAAAGGATAATTCTCACACACTATACAGAACTTAATATTTTTTATCTTTCATCCATATTTATACCAATACTCTAATTCTGACCGAGAGTAAAACCCAAAATCGATATAAGGAAATATTTACCTTTGTTGACACCTTTCAAAAGCATTCTCTTCTATACTCCTTGAGCATGATGCTGCCAGCAATAAACATCAATACCAGCATAACTTCATTATTTTCGCCGCTCCTTTTCTTAGGTTACACCGAATTTAGCAATCAATGAAGTCAAATTTAAACATTTCATTGGTGGTTGCTCCTTCTTTTTGACGTTACGCAATCAAAATATAAGAGATAGAGAAGAGGACGAAGAAGTGCTTCGTCAAGTGCTTTCGGGTTGACAGAAGACTCATTTTTGCAGCACATACTCTCATCTTATTGTTCTAAATCTTTTCTTTGATTGACTCTGAGCCAAGACTAATGTAACTTTGGTGCCTAAAAAATAATCCACAAAATCTGTCACTCTGAGACAGTTTTTCCATATACCGATTAGAGTATTAAAATTAAAAAATATGTTTAACATGAAACCTTTCATCGCTACCGTACCCAAAATTTGGAATGCAGGTCATTTTAATGGAGAAAGGTCAAAACCAAAGACATAGATAAGACACTGGTGTAACCTGTGATGAAAACCTCGATCATCATGAAGAATTTTAGGTTCCAATCGTACGCATTGTGTGCAGTAAATAGTACAAAATAATATAATTAGCGGTTTTTTGATACTGCATACTCAGTATGCACTTTTTATTCTTGATTAAATGATAAGGGTGGAATAAATAGGGTTATATGTTATAGTACAGAAATAGAGATTATTGAGTAGTATTATAGAAAAAATTAAGTACGATAAACGAAGTTCTCGTTTTGAACATCGGTCATATCTTCGACATTGTCGGGTAAAGCAGCAGCGTTGATGTCAAGGTTGTTTCTTCTCTTATTAGCACGAACGTAGGTCCAACGAACATAAGCGAAAAGAATAATTACAATGGCATTGCATGCAATGTAAACACCCATGGCAGGGATATAGCGAGGCTTGTCCTTGTCCTTAAGTAAAAGAGGACCAATGAAGTTACCGAAAGTGTAGAAGATCAAGTTGCCACTGGTGTAGAAAATCTTTTTGGTATATCCGGCAACATTGCTAGTGATGGAGGTTTGAAGTAAAAGATAAGTGGGTGTGCAACCCCAACTCAAGTAAAGACCAACGAGCTTAGCACCACCACCTGGGATCACAGTCAACAAGATAATACCAATAAGGGAAACGGTGCATGAAGCCATAGCAACAAGGATAACCTCATTCTTCTTCTTACTAATAGTGATAAAAATACCAATCATGAAAATTGTGCATACACCACTAGGAATTGAAAGATAGGTGGCTTCGACACTAGTGAAACCAAGTTCAGTGATAATGATTGAACTGAAAATTGTAAGAGCACCGTTTTGGAAGTTAATGAAGAGAGAGATTAAGCAATAGCAATAGAGACGAGGCTCCTTGAGAGCTTCCCAAATTTGACTATAGTTGACAGCATGAGTGGCGACGGTAGCATTGTCTCGAACGCGCTGGTCAACAATCAGCTTTTCTTCTTCGGTCAAGCGGAACCAACGAGAGTAGGGGGTATCAGGCAAAAAGACAAAGTAAATGAAGCCTAAAGCAGCAGTAACGATACCGAAAATGAGCATGCCCCATTGCCATGGTGAAATACCGCCGACTGTCTTCATCTGTAAAACGCCAACACCAATAAGACTGCCTAAGATACCAGCGACACCATTGCTCATAAACATCACACCAAACCAAATAACTTGCTCAGAGCGTCTGTACATTTTAGCAATCAACAAGAACATGGAGTTAATGAAGAGAGAGATTAAGCAATAGCAATAGAGACGAGGCTCCTTGAGAGCTTCCCAAATTTGACTATAGTTGACAGCATGAGTGGCGACGGTAGCATTGTCTCGAACGCGCTGGTCAACAATCAGCTTTTCTTCTTCGGTCAAGCGGAACCAACGAGAGTAGGGGGTATCAGGCAAAAAGACAAAGTAAATGAAGCCTAAAGCAGCAGTAACGATACCGAAAATGAGCATGCCCCATTGCCATGGTGAAATACCGCCGACTGTCTTCATCTGTAAAACGCCAACACCAATAAGACTGCCTAAGATACCAGCGACACCATTGCTCATAAACATCACACCAAACCAAATAACTTGCTCAGAGCGTCTGTACATTTTAGCAATCAACAAGAACATGGCTGGGTACGTTGCTGCCTCGAAGAAACCCAACAAAAATCGAAGTGCCATGATTTGACTGAAAGTTTTTGTAAAAGCAATACAAAGCAAAACAACACCCCAAATGACAAGAACAACACCGAAGTATTTTGCTGTAGGAAACTTTTGAAGCATGTAGTTGTTGGGAAGTTGCATACATAAGAAACCAAGATAGAAAATGGATCCAAGCCAGCCATAAGTGTCTCTAGTAACACCGGTGTCTTTGTAAAATTGAGGAATAACACTAGCAATTGAAACTGTCGATTTATCAACAAACTATTACAGAAACAAAGAAATTTAGTTAGGCGAACTCGCAGCATAGAGAGAAAAGTTTGCGTACCTGAATAAAAAGACTGACGCAAACAAATGGCATGAGGATCCAGTTGATTTTTTTGACCAACTTTTTCTCGGCAGGACTGTACTCGAATTTAGTGGCTGTTTTTTCTCCCTCTAATGAAGATGTGGACTCCTTCACATCTTTCACGTCAGACGAGAAACTCGGAGTTTTTTCAACTTTTTCCATAGTAAAGAATAAGTAATACAGGTTTGAGTTATGAAGAAAATACAAAGGCAATAATAAAAACAAGGCTCTTTTTATATGTCCCAAAAGATTTAACTCATGGCGTGGCACAAAAGGTTTTCCTAACGTTATCATAGTAGTGTTCACATATCTACTTTCTCACAGGTTTTTTTTCTTTTTTGAGTTGGACATGATTGCCACGAAGAAAGATATGAATTCTTTTTGATAGACCCGTGCTATTTGTCTTAAAATTTTCATTTATCGTGCAAATATCATAAAAATATGACTTTTTTTCTGGAATATACTCAATCAGCATTATTGTTGGAGTGAAATTAAATCAATACGTCTAGAATGTTGCATAAAATTAATTAAATCAAACAATGGACTGAATATCTTGGACGGTAGTAAAAAGTGAAATGAGCTTAATGGTCCTTCCAAAAGTTGTGCAACGCGATCTTCTAAATTTGTAGTTCTGATCTTGGGCCAAATTTTCATTCTCCTCCACGGCCAATTTTTCACTGGCTGATTTGTAATTTAAGGTTCATTATATTCATACCAAATCTGACATTTTTCTGCTATCATGCAACTACTAAACAAATCATCGTTTGCAACTATTGTTGCTGAACTGTTCTAAGATTCGTTAGCTCGTGAAACAAGATTACTAATTTTTTTCACTTGTATCTATCGCCGAGAGCAAATTGTCTTAAACTTTAGTATATGTTGGTTTTTCTATCTAAATTTATTTACCTTGGTTCATATCCTACCCTATCTGTATCTGATCTTTACTCGATGAATCTCGGCAAATATACTTTGAAAAATTAAGCAGGCATTTCACTATTATCCAAAAACTTGGCAAAAAGTTTTCCAGGTACAAATCTCGATGCAATTCAAAACATTACCACAAACATATACAGACATTGAAAGTATACTTCATTTCCTAATTACGTTCTATGAGTAACTGTAGTTATCTGATATCATTATGGAGTATGACAGGATGGACCTGGACATGTACACGAAACACCATAAATAGGTTTTTCTTTGTTAAAATATTGGTCATATGCATCTTGTAACGTCCTCCTTGCCATTTGAATTTCTCTTCGGATTGATACGCGGTTGTCTCTACTTCATTCGTGACACATTCGTGTTACACTTCTACTCATTTATTTTCTCAAGCCTTCTTCTAAAGTAAACAACGAAAAAGTGGGGAAGCTCTGAGTTGAAATTTAAACCGAGAAACGGTCAATTTTCAACGACTACGCGCCAAGACTGTAAATTTTACAGTTCATGCTACCGAGGTCACTGATACAATAATATTGAATAAACATGTATTATTATCTTAAATTAAAGGTATGCAATTTTACGTGAATCATAATGGACGTTGATGCAACTTGTCAAAGAAGATTCTACTATAAAACAAGGCATGTAACTTGTAAACCAGGTCGCATCTTCCATTGGTTCTTTTCGTATTTACCCTCTAATTTTACTATTGTTGTATGTAGTACAAATGAGCTGTGGACTTGTGATTTTTTAACATATTTCAACGTTACCAGTTTTGGACGTAACGAATAATATAGGCATTAATATTAATTTTAAGATGTGGCATCTTCTATAAATTCTTTTTAGTGGAGGCTCCGTAAAAAGTATTAATAATGGAGAAATTTAAGAATATCCATTTTGAGCTTGCAACTGTTTTCTTTCCTCTGCCTTCACAGACAGAGCAATTCATTCAATTTTTTTTGAATACATACTGTACCGTAGCCGGATGCTATTATACTAGTTGATTTGCCCTCTTCATTTGGTGTTTATATTCTGTTTCCGAACAATAGCATTCGATTGTCTTACTTGAATTTTACATCCTGTGCTTTCTTTTTAAAAAACAACTTGGCTCTATCGCATATTCATTTACTGTATTTTTAGTATTATTTGATAGCCTTAGCGCATTATATTTTGACTTGAAAGCAGTGAGGTAAAGTTCTTTTATTACTTTGCTATTGATACCTGAATAATTAATGTGTAAACTCATAAGCTTGCTGTCTTGGACTCCTAAATAATAGATTATGATAATGCTCGCGTATGTTTCGTGTATGTCTTATGAATTGATTATTTGTAAGAACGTATCTGAAAGAGTTTTTCTTTGTGTATTTGAATTGCAATGTCGGGGTGGTAGTTATTTCACTTTTCAATTCAGAGGTCACAAATAGAGATTCCGTTAATTTTCGTTGAGATAATGAATTGCTGGCCTTACGTATAGCATCCAAATAAAAAATGATGGCCAAAAGTAAAAAAAAACGCACAACCTTGAGACAAAAGAGTCACAAATAGAAATGAGTATGTAATCATGTCGCTAGTGTATTATCTTATACACATGCCATTGTATGGAGGATGTAGCCGTCAATTGTTTATATTACAATGTTTTTCAACTTATTATTTGGTTTCAATAAAATACAATGTATTTGCGTTCGAAATTTCCCAACCGTAGCCTACAATCTTCTATGTATAAACTTTCTCTTCCTCCAGCAATTGTCTTACCGCCATGAGTGGTTACAGTTGAGATCAACTGCATAAAAACTTTATTTATATAGAGTTATTTAAGAGTTTAAGCATTTAACAAGAGTTACACGATATTAATGCATTTCGCATCATTTTGGCTGCACCACTTCAAAAAGGGACATATTATTCAAAAGTGTACTTTATTAAAAGGGGGGGGGTATGACTATATTACAAAATTTTTACGACTACTTTCTATATTTACTCAAATCCAACTTGCTTTGCAATGCTTGTTTTAAGGATATTATCTACGCATTGCAAATTAGAGTCTGTTGTTGTGTGGTTATCACTGCTTGTGACCCAGATTCTTTGTTCAATGTTGGAGTTCTTTAACTGATCAATGATAAACTGACCATCATCCAATTCTCCACCTCCTTCGACGTGAATAGAAGGCTGGATGTGTTTGATTAAATGCAATTTGCCTTGTTCGGTGGAGCAATAAAGAATTTTCCTTGAGTCAATTGCTAAATTAGCGTTATTTAAGAGTTGCTGAATTTGATGACGCTCAAGCTCGTGGCTCATCTGAATCATGACGTAAATGTCATACACCTGAGCGAGTTTGTTAAGCAACAAAACAGTGTTTTCGTGGAACGCATGATTTGGCGTGTTGACGTCCCTACTAGGGTTCCACAGTACAGTCTAATAATATCATCATGATTGGTGTCAGTTTTGATCATGATTACTATAAAAGTATAGCCACACTTACATTCTTTAGGGAAATCGTCATCTTCTTCTTTAGTCTAGCAGCAGACATGACACCATCCATGAATCTTGAGCTCCAGCTGCGTGGGGAAATTGATCTCGCAGAAGTTGCGCTTTGAGAAAGAGGTGAAGGTGGAGGAGTGATTAAACTCGATCTCCTGCTGCTGTCTGAAAAACTGGCGAATGAAGCAGAAGATAAATTACCACTACTTGTTCTTCTCAAACCAGTAGTAGTAATTTGTAGTTTCTTTTTAGGATTGATATGTAAAGCATCTTCTTCTTCATAACGCGATTCTTTATTGGTTTCATTTGTGGTAGTGATGCGATGTCTCTGTCTATTTTGTTGATGTTGATACTTTCTATACCAATAAATAATCATACTAATAAAAGCAGCGGCAAAAGAAGAATAGCCAATCCATTTAAAAAACCAAACAGAGTGATGCTTATTTCCTTTCAATATCTTTTGAATGCTAACATGAGGGCTCGTTGATAAAATAAGTGTAGACATGATTGATTAAAGAAAATGAAAAAAAAAGATGAGAGGATTAAAAAAAAAGTAGCTTTTAGTTTTTTTTTATACAGCTAAAAATGCTTATTTTTCACATGTCAGCTATTAAATACTTTCTTGTGTTTCTTTTCCCCCGCATTTTCACTTAATACCACGGGTAGCGCAAATTTGTGTAATTCATTTCTTGCTTCCGAAACGTAATCTGATCAATATCAAGTAGTTTGCATTCGGTTGATGTGATAGAGAAAAAAAAAAAAAACGGAGGCGCTGGGGAAAAGAAGAAAAAAAAAACGGGTTATACTTTATATATAATCCAACAATAAGAAACGAAATTACGTATATTTATACACAAGGTCATGGGCTCTCTCAGTGTGTATAAACACATTATAATTTATTTATATTTATTCAAGGAACAAAGGTGATACAAAACAACGGCTTATCTTAATCATATGGGCACGTCTTATGTAATCATTTGCATTTGACTTGGCGCATAAATTAAGGGAAAAAGCGCATACATGAAAGGGGATTTGTAGTATAAGGTTACGGAGGTCCTTTTGTGTATGTTCTATGTACTTGTTCAGGTTTCGCCGGAAAGAAGAAAAGAAGAACTGAGAGAGATCCTGGGGTCCAATGATATGTTTAACCACTGCTTGTACCACATTTATGTATTAAGATCCGGTTTAAAAAAATAATAATTCCGTGGAGTGTATGTATGTATGTATGTATGTATGTACAACTTTTATATATATTTACAAGGAGTCACTCTTTTTGTAAGAAAAGTCAACTGTTGTTGTTGTTGTTGCTGTTGTTGTTGTTGTTGCTGTTGTTGTTGCTTTTTATCAGAAGGGGAGGATGAGGAGCGAGGTGGCTTTGATGGTGAGTTCACCTCTTTAACTCTTTTTAGCTTTGCCTTTGCCAGTTGAAGTTGCTCTACGTTATTTAGTTTAATTTGTGTTATATTCACCCAGTCGTCTGTATCGCCCAACACTTCGTAATCAAATACTTTGTCCCATTCTTTTGTAGGCGCTGTACGGTTGATGAATATCACTTTTCCATTTCGGGTTGAATGAATCAACTTGGCTGCCTGTTTAATAAATTTCTTTAAGGCTGGTATTTTCAAGGAGGTTCCCATGACAATTAATAAATCAGGTTTGCGCTTTAAATCACTGGATTGTAATTTTCCTATGGATTCTCCGTCAGGGTGATCTTCGTTATAAAGCACGATATTGGGTCGGAGTGTTCCCATGGCTAATTGTCTTTTTCCTAGTCTTGTGCGCTCATCATCGTAGTCTTTGCATTGTGGGCATATCGGTGGATTTCCATTTCTAAATTGATCCTCGTAGTCTATTGTAAAGTCATAAGACGCTGCACAAAGCGTGCATTTGACTCGATCCATCGATCCATGAAGCCGCACGACTGATAAATCCAAGACATCTTCTAAGCAATCAATGTTTTGTGTGTAGCAACGCATTAATTGTCCTTTTTGTTGTAATCCTCTAATAAACGAGTGGGTCGCTGTGGGTATCGCAGTGGAAATGACGGACTTTAATTCTGCCATAAATGTATAAAAGCATTCTGTTTGTCGCTTGTCTCGAAATAGCGTAGCATCAAATAAGTCTTGTCCTTTCATCACTGTATTAGGGTGTTTCTTTTTCACCAAGTCGTATAAACCATCAGAGGAACGAAAGTCCTTTAAAGGGTCTCTTTAGTAAGAGGGTGGGTTATAAGGAGGGTTTTGTTGTGCTCATGTACTTACAGGAATGCCACCACTGCAAGAGATGCCAGCTCCTGTAATGACGAGGACTCGTTTACTGCAATCTAATACAGCAGCTAATTCTGTTATGAAAGGATCGATTACTTCTTCTGGTTCCGAAATAACTATCCTTGTCTTCATAGTAAATTTTTAAGGGAAAAGGAAAGCAAAAGAGAAGAAGAAAAAAATATGTGAGACAGAAGAAGAAGGATGAGCACAATAAACCAATGATAAATGGTTTAGTTTATGAAAACTAAAAAAAAAACATTCCAGAATTAAAAACATATTTTTCTCCTGGACACTCCACTTTACCCAATGCATTAATATTTTCGAATTGCAGCAGGTAATCTGACCACTAAGATTTCAGCTTGAGGAAATATGTCGTTGGCAAGTTGTTGTGTTGTCAGAGTGATGCGGTTGCCATGAACACGTTTTGTTGCCATGACAACTTATAAGGATTGATTTAAGGAGCAAGTAGAAGGATTAGTAACGGACATGTCTCTTTCAACAGCACCTGTGTTACGAAATACAGAAGCGACATTTTTAGAACCGAGATCCCGAATTATATTCATTTTTAAAAGACCAAGATACCTTGTCCAAAAAGTATTAAATATTGATAATAAACAATAGGCTCATTAAAATTATTATCAAGGAGGGAATTCTATAAAGTACAACAAAGAGACATCTTCTTCTTCTTTTCGCTTGTTCTTTGCTGAAGTAGAAAATATAAAAAAAAAATTCAAGCCAGCAACGTTCAAAAAAATTAAAAAGCCTCTCTTTGCTTTTTGTCTCCTCTTTTTTTCTTTTTCTTCTTTTCTCTTTCACCCCCGCTCTTTCTTTTCCTCTCAGAAAAAAAAAACTACACTACAAAAAAAACTGAAAAGGTTTCTTTCAACTTTGTGCAGAAATAAATAAAGACAGAGAAATAAAGGCAAAAATATGAAGATTGCCCAAGAAATCAATACTCACCGCGCAATGACTATTGCCGGTTCCGTTGCTTTATTGGCATTAACAGCTTATGGCGTCTGGAAATGGAACAGTTCAGGTAAAGTGTTTTATTCAATATTATTTCTTGAAAGCGAAGCGTATAAAATAAGGAAGAACAATTACGACTACTACAGTGTAGTGTATTGCTCTATGTGTTTGCAGGGAAAAGGATAAAGAAAAAAAAATGAAAAGGAGGGGCGATTTTTTTTATATTTTTAGTATAACATTTGGCTGACACTTGTAGTTGACGCTTACAAATATTCACATTTTCATATCATACTCACGACTTGATAATTTCCATGTAGATATACCTCCTTCAGTACCTGGCAACAAAGAGGACGACAAGAAGAAAAAGTCTGTTACTCATAGTAATGACAAGGTAGAGAAACAGTCACAAGAAGGTAAAAAAATATAAAATCCCATGGTGGTGCCCATAAATACTTAAAATATCATTTTAGAAACAGTGACTGAAGTTGAAGTAGAGGAGACAGAGACTGAAGAGATTATTAAAGTAAAGGAAATCAAGCAAACTGTCGAATCTGATAGAGTTATTCTTGAGCAAAGCGAGTCAGTGGTCGCTATTGACAAAGTAGAATTAGAGCAAGAAATTATAGAAGAGCTCAAGCAAGTGGCAAACGAACTCAAGGATGAAGAGTATGTCGTTGTTTCCAAAGAAGAAGAAACCGCTACTCCTGCTGCTGTTGCCCCTACTACTTCTACTGCTGAAGAAAGCCATTCTTGTGCTACAAGTAGCACTGACGATACTGATATCTGGACACCTGAACATGAAATTACCTCCAATAATGAAGTAGTAGATCATAAAAAAAATACCCCTGAAACTAAATCTACTGTGACTGAAGAATACATTTGGAAGCCTGATACTACTCCTACTCCTACTGCCACTGCTACTTCTGAAGAAAAGTCAAGTGAAGAATGGGCTGCTAATGCTACAGCTGTTGCCTCTGCTATTGTCAACGAGACTCCTGTCGCTGCTGCACCTGCTGCTCCTGTTGCTGCTGCTACTCCCACTCACAGACCTCTTTCTTTATCTGCACCCGTTTTTGTACCTCGTAAACAAGTGCAACAAGCACAAACACAACCAAAGAAGAACACCAAGAAGCGTTTAAGTCGTGCTGAATTAATTGAGCAACAACGTCAAAACCATACACCACATGCTAAGGCTAGATGTAGCCACTGGCCTCGTTGTACTAACAAGAACTGTAAATTCTGGCACCCTATTAGAGATTGCCGGTAAGTTATTCGAGTGATATGTCTAGTGAGCATATACTCATTCTTATTTTGTAGAGAGGGAGAGACTTGTCCTTTCGGTAACAAGTGTATGTTTATTCATCCTTCTGATTATATTGAACCCCCTCGTGTTAGAAAGGCACATCAACAAAGCTCTGATGAAGAGGATCAAACTCAACAATACATTCACAATAATACTACACAACAACAGCAACAACAGCAATTCAAGTTTACTTCATAAAGTAAATCTTTTTTCTTACAAAAAAAAAAACTTATAGCCATATTTTAAATGTATATACAAAATCTTTCTTCTCTATACTCACACACACACACTTCACTTAACTTAGTACACACTTCAGTCTCTTTTTTTTTCTTTTTTTTATAATAATAAAGTTTGATTGCTTTCTAACACTCTTCTGTTTTATGACGAAATCAACGTGTAACATTCTAAGCAATTCTACCCCGTGTATTATTGACATGATACGCGACTATATTGTACTTTTGCCCTGTGAAATTTGATCTCAAAAGTGTATGGACACCGACTGCTACCAGTCCAATCAAATCTCATGAATGATGTATTGTTTTTCGAGGAGGTCCAAACAAGTTCAAAAAAATTTTGACTACTATTTTTTTTTGTGTGTGTGTACCTATTATACGATTGAATTAACACAATGAGTTATAACGACTACTCCGATGAGGAATATAGCGACGACGAATACGCTCCTCTCGAACTCACAAGTTGGGGTGCTCAAGCCGTCACTGGTGAAAACGGCAAGACTGAAGTCAATGTAAGCATGGATGGCTGGCAAAGTTTGATTGACCCCAGTGTCAAGTTGAAGGCAGGTGGTGTTGGCAGTGGTCAATTGCATAGAAAAGGTGGTAACTTTAAGCCTCTCGATGAGTCTTACATTATTCAACAAAGATTGGGTAAGCCCATCCCTAAGGCTATTGGTGGCGGAAAGAAAAAGAAAAGTGGAAAGCCAAAGGGCCCTCCTGCTCCTCCTCCTTCAAGGAAGCCTTTAGTTCCTCCCTCTTCCTCAGCCTATCGTGCTCCTCGTCGTCCTATTACTGCTCCTGGTAACAATGTCTGGGGTGCTGCTGAACTCGCTTCTACTCCCTTCTGGGAACAATCTGCCAGTAGTGCTACCTCTGGTACTTTTGCTAGTAAGTATGCTTCACCTGCTCCTGCTGCTGCTCCTGTTCAACCACAACAACGCCAACCTCCTCCACCATCTCAAGAGCACTCTTGGGGTGCTTTGGATGAGCGTGCTCCTGCTAAACCTCCCGTGCAACAACAACAACAACAACAACAGCCTCAAGCACCTTCTGCATTTACTCATTCAGCCACTGGTTCAAGAGCTTCTAAATATGCTACTCCCGCTGCTTCTGCACCCGTTCAACAACCACCTCAACCACCTCAACAATATCAACAACCTCCTCCTCCTCCTCAACAACAACAACAACAATTACCACCTCAACAAATCTATGCTCCTTCCAGCACTCCTACTATTTACCACAAATTGGAGCAACCTGTGCTCACCATTAATATCGAAATTTCTCAAGGTATCACTGCCAAGATGCTTGTGTATGAAAATGATGAACCTTACGACGCTGTTGAGCAATTTGAAAAGAATCATCATCTCACCATGGATGTTACCGCCAAGCAACGTTTCGCTCAACAAGTGCACTTACTTCTTCAAGAGTACAAATCCAGACAATAGTTGTCAATATATACACATCTCACACGCGCACGCACATACACACACACACACATACATACATTTTGTACACATTATTTCTTTTAGATGAATAAAATTAAAAAAAGTCTACTCTATTCTTGTCTGCAGTGGATATAAAAAAGTGAATCCAAGGGGAAGGGGGTGGCGCTACTATTACATATTAGTACTACAAAAAAGGGTTTCTTTGAAGGAGATTGAGAAAAAGTTTGCTGGGTTATTCAAGCAAAAAAGCACGTAGAATGAGTATAGCTACACTGACGTTTGATAAATCATTGTATAGTACAACTTCACCCTTTACTTTATCTTCAAAGGCATTTACAGAGTGTAGACATTATGATAAATTCCAATATTTATCGAAGTACCCACTTTAGCAGTGACAACAATTTTGAAGGCTTCTGTCTGACTGACTGACTGACTGGCAGGCTACACTTTTATCCCTTTATGGAATTCGTGTCACCACAGGGTTATCCAAGACTGTTTATAAACGCGTCCAAAGCGCGATTATTAATTTAAAGAAAAAAAATGAAAAAAAAAAAAAAACGACGCGATCATATAAAAAATATTTTGGTTTCAATTCTTTTTTCTTCCCCCTTTTTATATAATTTGAGACCAAAAATTTTCCTTGGATCATTATGCCCATGTTTGTATTTAAAAGAGGTACTGTCATAATATAAAAATAAGAAATTGCATGAAACTGATATTTCCTCTGAAAAAGATGGAAGACGTGAAAAGGTCGCCTTTGATAAGGTAAGAAACAATGTGTGTGTGTGTGTGCTTTTGCGTAGTCAGTACTAACGCTTCCCCACCACTAGATTACCGCTAGAATCAACAAGTTATGTTATGGCCTTGACATGAACTATGTTGATCCTGTTGCCATTACACTCAAGGTAAAGGTTACTAATCAACACCATGACAAATACAGTGACTGACATTTCTTTGCAGGTTATCTCTGGTGTTTACCAAGGTGTTACTACTATTGAATTAGATAATCTTGCTGCGGAGACAGCTGCCTACATGACAACCACTCATCCCGACTACGCATTATTAGCTGCTCGTATTGCCATCTCTAATTTACACAAGGAAACCAAAAAGGTCTTTTCCCAAGTCGTGGATGATCTCTATACCTATATTAACCCCAAGACTGGCAAGCACGCCCCCATGATCTCTGAGGAAACTCACAAAGTCATTATGGCCAATGCCGATCGTCTTAATTCTGCCATCATTTACGATCGTGATTTCAAGTACAACTTTTTTGGTTTCAAGACCCTTGAGCGTTCCTATCTTTTAAAGATTGACGGTAAGGTAGCTGAAAGACCTCAACATTTAGTCATGCGTGTTGCTGTGGGTATTCATGGTGAAGACATTGATGCTGCTATTGAGACATACAATTTGATGAGTGAGAGATATTTCACTCATGCCAGTCCCACTTTGTTCAACGCTGGTACCCCTCGTCCTCAATTGTCCTCTTGTTTCTTATTGACCATGAAGGAAGATTCCATCGAAGGTATTTATGAAACTCTCAAGATCTGTGCTCAAATCAGTAAGACTGCTGGTGGTATTGGTTTGAACATACATAACATCCGTGCTTCTGGATCCTATATTGCCGGTACCAACGGTTACTCTAACGGTCTTTTACCCATGTTGCGTGTCTTCAATAACACTGCTCGTTATGTCGATCAAGGTGGTAACAAGCGTCCTGGCGCTTTCGCCATGTACCTTGAACCTTGGCATGCGGATATCTTTACCTTCTTGGACTTGCGTAAGAACTTTGGTAAAGATGAAATTAGAGCCCGTGATTTGTTCTATGCTCTTTGGATTCCTGATCTTTTCATGCAACGTGTCAAGGATAACGGTGACTGGTCTTTGTTCTGTCCTAACGAAGCTCCTGGTCTCTGTGAAGTCTATGGCGATGAATTCGTTGAACTCTTTGAAAAGTATGAGCGTGAAGGTAGAGCCAGAGAGACCATTAAGGCTCAAAAGCTTTGGTACGCTATCTTAGAAGCTCAAACTGAAACCGGTAATCCCTTCATGCTTTACAAGGATGCTTGTAACAGAAAGAGTAACCAACAAAACTTGGGTACCATCAAGTGTAGTAACTTGTGTACTGAAATTGTCCAATACTCCAGCCCTGATGAAGTCGCTGTCTGTAACCTTGCTTCCATTGCTTTACCCTCTTTTGTGATCAACAGAGAAAAGTACGATTTCCAAAAGTTGCACGATGTCACCAAGGTCATTACCAGAAACTTGAACAAGATCATCGACGTCAACTACTATCCTGTTGTTGAAGCTGAAAGATCCAACAAGAAGCACCGTCCTATTGGTTTGGGTGTTCAAGGTTTAGCCGATGCTTTCATGCTTATGCGTTATGCTTTTGATTCTCCTGAAGCCAAGTTACTCAACATTCAAATCTTTGAAACCATCTATCACGCTGCCTTGGAAGCCTCTTGTGAGCTTGCTGAGAAATTGGGTCCCTATGAGACTTATGAGGGTAGTCCTGTGTCCAAGGGTATTTTGCAATACGACATGTGGGATGTCACCCCTACTTCTCTCTGGGACTGGACCGAATTGAAGGGCAAAATTGCTCAACACGGTGTTCGTAACTCTTTATTGGTTGCTCCCATGCCTACTGCCTCTACTTCTCAAATCTTGGGTTTCAATGAATGCTTTGAGCCTTATACCTCCAACTTGTACACCCGTCGTGTCTTGGCCGGTGAATTCCAAATTGTAAACCCTTGGTTATTGAAGGATCTTGTTGAGATGGGCTTGTGGGATGAAAACGTCAAGAATATGATCATGTCTGACGGTGGTTCCATCCAAAATATTCCCGGTATTCCTCAAAAGCTCAAAGACATTTACAAGACCGTCTGGGAGTTATCTCAACGTACCCTTGTGGATATGGCTGCAGATCGTGGTGCTTACATTGATCAAAGTCAGAGTCTCAATATCTTTATTGGTGAACCCAACTTTGGTAAGTTGACCAGTATGCATTTCTATGGCTGGCAAAAGGGCTTAAAGACCGGTATGTACTACCTCCGTACTCGTCCCGCTGTCGATGCCATCAAGTTCACTGTGGATCAACTCTCTTTGCGTGAGTACAAGAAGAAGGCCGAAGAACAAAATCAAGCTGATATGGTCTGTTCTATTGATAACAAGGATGCTTGTGTCAGCTGTAGTGGTTAATCTTTTTCCTACATACACAAAAAAAAAGGACCATACCATACAAATCATACTTGTATATAACTTATATTTTCTCTTTTTCCCCCTCCCTCTTTTTCATTTGTCTCTACTGCACTTCCATTATATATTTATTACTGCCTCTCTCTTTCCCTTTGAAATAAATCATTTATTATTATAATTTATTCTTTTTTTGGTTCTTCTGCAATGGTGTTTCTTCGTTCCTTTTTGATGGCGTCCCAATCAATGCCTGAACTGACACGCTGCTTCAATCGAAGTGACGTTGAACTCACAAGCGGTGTAGCACTTTTCTTCTTTGCTAATTCTTCTTGTTGCTGTCGAGCGTGCTCGGCTCTTGCTCTCATGGCTGCGTTTTGACGTGGTTGCTTCAAGACGACAGACGCAGATCGTGTGGGCGTGGTTGTGCCTGAACCGGGTGTGGGACTGTTACTGTTGACCTCTCTCAGTTTTTGTTGTTTCGTAGCAGATGATACAAATTTACTGGGTGTGTTTGTCGAGACGGGTGACTCACAAACAATAGCTATAGTTGTCGTGTTAAAAACAAACACTTCTTTTTTTTTAATGGAGGAAACATGCTTACATGATAGTCTACGGGTAGGGACTTTGTGTGGCGTGGCGCTTACGCGAGGGGCAGGCGATGGAGTGGAGCGAGCAGGAGGGGAGGTAGTGGTGGCAGATTTAGAGTTTAACGTAGAAAGACGTTTAATGTTGGGTGATGTTTGTGAGCTCCTCAGTCTTGCATGATCTTCACTAGGATAGGAACGGAGATCGGGTATAATTTGACTGGCATAAATGATTTAGCGACAAGTTTTTATACACAACAAACAAATGTATTCTACCTTTTAGCTCTTTCCATTCGACTATAGTGATGGTGGTCGTTGTCTGGAGTAGTAGTAGTGGAAGTAGTGGCGGGTGTTGAGTCCCCTATTAAATATGTTTAGCATCATGCTACACAGACAGTTGTTTGTGTGTGAACACTTACATGAAATCCAAGATGTTCCGTAACTTTCGGGTTGTGTATCCTGAGTTTCTTGTTTTTGGGTTTCTTTACGAGGGGGAGGTGAAACAGCTTGTGGCTCAAACTCTTTATGGCCCCACCATTCAGGGAAAGTATTTGGCATGGTGGATGGTTCTTTTATCAATTCTCCTGTACGTACGTTGTAAGCTGGTTTATGTGGCTCTTTAGTTGCTGCTGCTGCTGCTGTTACGGCTGCCACGACAACGGATGCCATATCCTTGGGGGTTTCTTTGATTTCAACTTCAGTTTCTTCTTTTATTGGCATAATAACGTGAGCCTCAGGAACAACCGATTCTTCCTCTTTGGCCTTTATTTAGAATAATGATTAGACATTGCGATCTCATGTTCAACACCATTTGACAAGTTTTTTTACCTCTCGATCCTTCTTTTTTTGCAAAAGTGAATCTGCGGAGGATTTTATGTGATTGCGATCATCTGAATAAAGCACAGCGAAACACACCAACTCTCTCAGAATATTGAATACGTCTGTAGGCGGGTGCTTTCCAAGAAAGTCATGGACATAAGGAGGTAAAGTGCTAAGAAAAGCTTCCATGTTGAAATTGCGTAAAGAGAGAGAGAAAAAGAATTAACAAGCACGGATTACTGCTTTTCAGTGGAATTTTAAGGTGCTACAAGGGCACAAGACATTAATTTTGTTACGCTTGAATGTGATTTTCCAAGTTCCTTTTTTTGATTGACAGTGCCTGTGATATATTTATTTATTTTTGGTGGTTGTGGTAATGAATGGAATTATAAATTATGAGCGAGTTCTTCTCAAGAGCTCTTCAAGACCCTCGTTTTCTTGAATATAGATTCTGTTTGGATTGAAAAGTAATCCAATCTTGGCTTCTTCCATCCAGTCCATACCTAATATCAGCTTTATGCTTTGACTTTCAACAAGTCGAATATTCACTGGCGGTACTTCCACGTTGTTGATGCTTCCAGTAAATTTAACGACTTTGTTGGAAATTGTAGAGACAGAGTGACCAGGAGGACCGTATACGATTCTTAACGGAGAGGCATTTTGTATGGAAAGACCGAGTCTTTCTGCCTCGATTCTATCCATTGTACTGATGGCTGCTCCTGTAGCAATCATTATATCTTTACATGTCTTTGATCCAATTTTTGCCTCGACTACAAATCCGCTTGGTGAAGAAGTCCAAAAACCTTGTACCGATGGAATCTCTATACACACAGATATTATGTTAATAATCTCTATACCCTTTGGCCTATTTTCCCGTTATCATCTCTTTACATACCTGGTTCAGGTCTTCCAAACATGCGAGCCATTGTTTGTCGATCGATAATTTTGGGAGGGTTAAAGTTCAGTCCAACTTTAGTTATCTTCAACCAATCTGCGCCTAAGACCACAGGCTGTGGGTTATGTTCCTCAACAACACGAATATCAACAGGGCAAACTCGTACACCCGTGATTGTTCCTACAAATGTGGCTACACTCGTTGAAACAGTGGTGGCTGTGTGTGGTTCGAAACCATATACGATTTTTAAGGGAGATGCACTTTTGATTTCAAGCCCAAGATTTTCTGCGGCTTCTTTAGAGATCGTGCTCAGACCTGCACCTGTAGCTATTAACACCTTGTCGCAGGTTTTTGTGCCATTTTTTGCAGCCACCACAAAGCCGTTAGGACTAGGACTCCAATAGCCTTTAGCTGTAGGGATATCTGTTTATTGCTCTTGTTAGTTTTCACTCATCAAATAAGCAAAGCTGCCATTCAACTCTCTTCTTTTACCTGCTTCTGAATAGTCTTTGGTGTTTGTGTTGAAAGTGAATCCCATAATTAAATAAAACTTTGGATTTTGGAAATTGGAATGGAAAAGAAGAAGATATAAAAAAAAAAAAACTTTTTATCAAAGATGCTTTATAAAAGTAACACAGAATTATAAAGCGAGCGTGTGAGTTATTACACCTAATCTCTCTTGAAACGCTCCTTTCTCCTACATATCATTCGCTTTTAGACTTTTAATTTTTGCCGGTAGAAATTTCAACGGATTTGTTGCAAATAGGGCTTTGTGATATAAACTTTGCTGTGGGCGTAAAGACTAACTTACCCCGTAAAGATCTGCACAGTGGTATGTATGATGCAACACTATGGCAATCTGGCTTGCCATATTTGACATTCAATCAAGCAACAGAAATGATTGGCCAAGATTAATCCGTGACTCGATGTGTGAAAAGATGGGCCCAGCTGCCAGCGGGCCAGCAGAATGAAAAAAAAATATTTTGCAACCCCTCCTTGTATTGTTTGCACCCCTTGGAAATAAGTCACTCCACATAGCCATGTCTGTCTTGTCATTAAGTAAGCTACCTCAATTCAACTACTCTATCAACAGCAGACTAATCGCCTTTTAATAGCTTCTTCTTTGAAGGCTTTGCAACCTTTCAAGCAAATTAGCTCCGTTAACACAATTAGAGCCTTGCAGTCAAGGTAAATTTATATTTTGACAGATATTCGACATTGAACTCAATCAACTCAATGTCCTCTTCACTACAGCTTTTCCACCACAGCCTTGAGATTCGCCGAACAACCCACACCTGATAGACCTCAAATCGGTGCTTCTTCTCTTTTTGAAAATGTTCAAATTGAAGCTGAAGAGAAGTTGGCCAAGCAAGAAAAGAAAGTGGTTGAGAAAGAAGTGAGTTATACAGATGAAATAGCTTCAGCGACGACTATAGAACACATTTAATTGACATTGACACCTATATATAGTATCAATTTTCTTCTACCAACTTCAAGACCAGCCCTCGCAAGTTGAACATGCTCGCACGTCAAATCCGTAACCTTCCTGTTGATGAAGCCATTCGCCAAATGGAGTTCTCTGACAAGCGTTCAGCAAAGAAGATCTTGCACAATTTGGCTTTTGCCAGAAAGAATGCTGCTGATCAAAAGGGCATGGAAAATATGGTTATCTGTAAGTTTTGTATATAATGTCGATCAGACGGGATAGATTGAGACTAACGTCTTATTTATGAAAAATAGCTCAAGCTTGGGTTGGTAAGGGTAGATATGTTCGCCGTGTTAGACCTCACGGTCGTGGTCAATTCGGTATCATGCACCATAAAGAAGCACACATCAAATTCCTTTTCAAGGAAGCAGTCCCAGAGTCAAAGGAAAAGGCTGACAGAAGAAATATTAGAGGTTGGAAGGAACCCAAAAAGACTTGGACATCCTTAAACGAAACAAAGCCTATTTATAATGCAAAGCCTTTTTACAACTGGTAACTTGTACATTTTCGCAAGTAGCATCTATGCTGCTTTTTATACATATAATTTTTACACGAACACACACACACACATTCACCAAATAACACTCAATGTACTACTTCCTAAAGAAAAAAAAGATATAGATGACCCATGATATTTCACTTTTAATAAAAAAAAATGTTATAACAGTAATTGATTATGAGGTCTAAACGGGATTTTTATCAAGACACTTGGTGGCTATCATGGAAAGAGTTTACCCTTTTGCCTCGGGTGTAGCATTGATTTCATGCAAGTCATCTTACTAATGCTTATCCAGCAACAATGATAATTAATTTAGATAGCATTTGTTACACGCTCTTAAACTGGTATAGTCTTGGAGACAAGAGATAATTAGAATGGTTATTCCGCCGGAAGTTTTGCTGCAATTGTTCCACTTGAACTAGCTGGGAGTTCAATGCAGAGATGGACTCTACAATACTAGTAAAGACCCATTTCTAAAAAAAAAGCCATCGATTTCATTCATGTACAGCTTTGATCTTCGCCCTATATGCAGCTGCAATACATCATATACGCGAGCGCGTTTTAATTTTATGACAACAAAGATAAAAAGGAGGCTAAACTTATGATGTTCATCCCCGTGTTGCTCCGCATATTTGTCAAGACAATCAAATATTGAAGCTAGCAGCTGTAGTGCTTGATAATCATGAACGTGCAGATATGATTAGTCGTCCTCACTACATACTTTCAACTCAGTGGCTGCCGTTGCTTACAAATATTAAAGTTCTGTATTACCATCTCCATAGTGACCCTCTTCGTGCTTACGTAATAAAAGAGTTGACCAACAATTCATTCCCAGTTTACATAACCGTGATGAGGGATACTATGTACGACACTCAGCCTGTGAAATATCCAAGGCTCGGGCCTGTACCACTTGAATCTTAACTGTTACAAAGTAGTACACCCCCTCTGGATTATTACGTTGCGTTACATCACTGATCTCTTGCTTCCATTTTATCAGTATTAACTTGTCGAGTACCCCATCAATAAAATGAAAGTCTTAAAAAGAAAGCGAAAAAGCAGCTCTCAAGAGGTACAAAAATTAAAGACTTTTTGAAGTAGAAAGAGAAAACGGCAATCAAAATGTTAGTGCAAAGTAAGCAAGCTCGTCTCAAATCTTCTAATTCAAATGAGACTTGTTACTTCCTGCTCCGATAAATTGGATGCAACTAAGTAGTAATTCTATCTGATTTAAAAATAAAATCATGCCATCATTGACTCAATCGATACACCCGGGACTTGAAATTAAAGAATCATTGGAAGTAGTCAACAATTGAAAGATAATCAAACGTATTGTGTTATATCTTTATGTAAGAAAATTAAAATGAAATGAGAAATATGTTGATGAAATATATAAAACAAGGTAATGTTAATAGATGAAAAGGGTCAAAGAAATTATTGGTAATGCTTCTTGTGCTCCTTGTAGAAGTTGATGAGACCGTTGGTGGAGGCATCGTGAGAAGAGACAACACCAGAACTGGTGAGTTCGGGTAAAATAGCCTTGGCCAATTGCTTGCCAAGTTCAACACCCCATTGATCGTAGGAATTGATATCCCAAATGACACCTTGAACAAAGATCTTGTGTTCGTACATGGCGATGAGGGAACCGAGTGTAGCGGGAGTCAACTTTTGGAACAAGAAAGAGTTGGTGGGCTTGTTACCCTTGAAAACCTTGTGGGGAACGATGTTCTCTTGAACCTTGGCTCCCATCTCAGCACGGACTTGTTGCTCGTCCTTACCAACCATCAAAGCTTCGGTTTGGGCAAAGAAGTTGGACAATAAAATATCGTGGTGGACACCGTGGCTGATAGGGTTGAAAGTCTCGACAGGAGCGAGGAAATCACAAGGAATCATCTTGGTACCTTGGTGAATAAGTTGATAGAAGGCGTGTTGACCGTTGGTTCCAGGCTCACCCCAGATGACAGGGCCAGTTTGAGCTTCAACAATGTCACCAGAGCGAGAAACATATTTACCGTTGGATTCCATGTTACCTTGTTGGAAATAAGCGGGGAAACGGTGCATGTATTGATCGTAAGGAAGAATGGCTTCAGTTTGAGCACCGTAGAAGTTGTTGTACCAGACACCAATAACAGCCATCAAGACAGGAATGTTTTCCTCAAGAGGAGCATTGACGAAGTGGTTATCCATTTCGTGAGCACCACGAAGAAGTTGTTCAAAGTTCTCATAACCGACGGTGAGAGCAATAGACAAACCAATGGCGGACCAGAGAGAGTAACGACCACCAACCCAATCCCAGAACTTGAACATGTTCTTAGCATCAATACCAAAGGCAGTGACCAATTTGGTGTTGGTGGAGAGAGCAACGAAATGTTTGGCGACGTGGCTGACCTACAATTTTGTGAAACACAGAAAAATTTAGCGACTTTGATCGTTATCATGATAAGATCGCGTGTGTGTACGTATGTGTGCGTATGTTTACACGGCACTAAATAAACCACACAAGCACGCTCATTCAACAAACACAATACTTACATCCTTAGCAGCTTCGAGGAACCAAGCCTTGGCAGATTCAGCGTTGGTGATGGTTTCTTGAGTGGTGAAAGTCTTGGAGGCAATAATGAAAAGGGTGGTTTCAGGATTGACGGTTTTGAGGACTTCAGCAAGATGAGTACCATCAATGTTGGAGACATAGTGAGGCTTGAGGCTATCGCTAGCATAAGACTTCAAGGCTTCGGTGACCATGACGGGACCAAGGTCGGAACCACCAATACCAATGTTGACAATATCAGTGATAGCCTTACCAGTGTAACCCTTCCATTCACCAGAGCGTACAGAGTCAGAGAACTCCTTCATGTGAGCGAGAACTTCGCGAACCTCGGGCATAACATCAGCACCATCATCGTAGATAGGCTTATCAGAAAGGTTACGAAGAGCAACGTGAAGAACAGCACGGTCTTCAGTAAAGTTGATGTGTTCACCAGCAAACATCTTGGAACGCATTTCTTCAACCTTGGCTTCCTTGGCTAAAGACAACAAGAGTTCAAGAGTTTCATCTTCAACGCGGTTCTTGGAGAAATCAAACAAGATGGAGGTGTTGGTCTTGTCGGTACCCTTAAAGACGCGATGAAACTTTTCAAAACGCTTGGGATCCTTTTCGAATAACTCCTTGATAACGATCTTTTCGCCCTTGGCATCATAGTGTTCTTGGAGTTTGCTCCAGGTGCTCAATTTGTTAACCAAAACCATTTTAAATTAGAATTGTATATATATATACTGAAGAGAAAAAGAAGAGAAAAGAAACTTTTTGAGCGATTAATTTCCCACTTTTTATACGAGAAAAATTTCTCAAGGGTTTTTGATAATTATTTCTCAGTCCGCATAAGCGTGAACTGGGCCAATTACTTCATTCTGGAATTACCCAGTTGTTGTGTTTCACCATTTCTGAATAATTTATCGGAAAATCTGTTTTGATTACATATGCACAAATGTCATTACAAAATGCTTTACTAACCAGGAGTAATGCTTATTCAGCACTTTATTTATTTCTTGCTTCAAACATAATAAAAAGAACCTAAATAAAAAATGTTGTTGAATGCTTTTATCATCATAAAAAATAAAAAGTAAAAATATCTGATTTTTGTTAAGGGTGTCTGATTGAATTGATAAGAGAATAAATATTACGCCACTACTCGAAATCTTCGTCCATCAAACTCTCCATTATTCTATACGTATCAGCACCGTCAGACTAGAGAATATTTCAGTATTCCCCTTAGCGGTATCTTTGAGGGTTGAATGTCCTCAGAAGAGTGTCATTTTCGAAACTTGAGTTTCACGTTCTGTTTTTAGTCGCATGAACTGCGTATGCAGACCTTAACGGCCGTCAAGTCTTTAAAATCAGTGCTGCTGTTGTTTGTGCCACGACAGCTTTAAGGTTAATTCAATGACCGAAGTTTTTTTTAGTTTTCTTTTTATATTTTTTTCTCTTGGCTTGACTCTCCCCACATATCTGTAAAACTTGTTCTTAGTTGTCAAAGAGTAGCTATTCAATATTTTCTAAATTAAGTCGAGGATTTTTCTGGGTAGATATACCAAGTGAATAATTTGATCTAGTCTATGTAAAAAATTAACTAATAAGTGTCATTTTTGAAAAACTTCTATTTTACTCTGCATGTCACTTGGAAATTTAGGAAGCACTCCTCATCATTCAAACAGGACATTGACTTGACAACAATCTCATAAGAACATAGAAATGTCGAATGCTTTGCTTTTAAGACTTTTCACATCCGAATACTTCAATGCTTGGATTGCTATTTCGTATATATTTCGATATCCCGACAACGTAGGCATTCAACATTACCTTTGCACACAGTTAAGGAAATTTCCCATTGCTGAAATTGAGTTCTTCTTGCCACAACTCATGTAAAGATGTGTTAATATATTTGGGTGATACAAAGCTTCTAATAATCTTTGTTTTTCTGTGTAGGCACCTGTTAATAAGCCGTCCTACAGAATCTGTCGCACTAGAACACTATATTATAGACGCATGTGAAAAATCGACCCATATTGCTGTCATGGTAACTCTGAATAGCAAAGTTAAAGCGGAAAAGGAAAATAACATTTGATGTTTTATTTCATATAGAGTTTGTGGTATCTTCAAGCCTACATGTCAGATTTATCTCTCAATCCAAACAACCCTTCTTTCCAACTGTGTAAAAGAGTATTTAATCGCTGTCAAACTATCGTATTTGCAAAGGAAGAGAGCGAAGCAGCAGATGGAGAAGTAAATGTAGACCATACACAAAGAGTAAGGGAAAATGCGTTCCCAGCACTTGTAGGTATTGGTGCCATGTTTGCAGGTATTGGTCAGCCACTTGTGACCAAACCTGTAGGTAGTGTTGCGATTGCTCAGGGCCGTAAAGCTAGAATCTCAACACTCGACTCAGCTGATGTCTCGGCCGTTACGAGTCGCCGTAATACAATTGACGAACAAGATACCTCCAAAATAAGCTTTCAGTCTGACTCACAATACCCTCCACGTAGAAGTAGACCAACTTCTGCATCTTCAGCGTTCTCAGCGATCTTAGGCGACAGTAATCATTTCAGCGTGTCTTTGGAAGATTTAAGCCAAGGGAAAGCATTTTCAGTTTCACGGTATTTCAAACAAGCTCAACAAAAAATTAATCACACAATGCGATCGACACTAGTATCCCATGACGCAAATGCCCCCTCTCAACTTTTGAATGGTGGAGGAATGGATCCAGTGAATATGAAAGCTATGGCACAATCATCTGTTCCTATGGCAAATGCTCTCGATACCGCTCCTACTACCCCCACCGCTCCCACCACACCTGGTAATGGAACGGGATCGCCTTCACTCTCCGCTTGTTCTGACGAAGTTCTTGGCCAAAGCCCACCTAAACGCTCCATTTCCATGGACTTCAAACACTATCATGACTCTAAATCAATTCATCGAGAAGAGGCGGATTTAGTGAACAACAGCAGTGACTCTGATGATGACGAAGTGTACGCCTTGGCAAAACTGAGCTTAGACGATCGTCGCAATTTACTCCGATCAAATTATTTCCGTTCAGAGATGCAGTTTTTATTGGCATTAGTAGATATTGCCACACGGTTGGTCATTGTGCCTAAACCTGCCAGATTGAGTGCCTTGCATGCAGAACTGACCCTGCTGAATCACAATTTACCTGCCGAAATTTGTATGCCTCTTTGGTGTCCAGCAACTGTAGATAGACCTTATCACCATCGTATTGTTAGAATCAGTCCCACTGATGCTGTAGTGCTAAATTCCGCCGAAAGAGTAAGTTGTTATTTCTATATGCGCAAATCAAAAAAGTGGACTAAAAATTGCGTTTTAGGCACCCTATCTTTTGATGATTGAAGTACTGGATGACGAACTTAGTTTGGAAAATGGGTTTAAATCCTCTTTAAGCAAGATTAAAAAGCATGGCCATCGACATAGTAACAGCCATACAGTGCTCAAAAAAAAGCCGATGGATGACGACATGGTAGACTTGGCTGATCTAGGATCGCCCACTAGCTCTCGCAGTCTTGATATACAAAGATCTACGTCTACATCTACAAAGGGCTCTACTTTGGCCACTGGAGCAGAATCCATCCATACCAGTAAATCTAGCATGGAAGCTGCATCTCCTTCAGATGAAAACGACTCTGGTCAGACGACATTTGACGCAGAGGGTTTTGCAGAAAAGATGAAGACAGCGGCTATTTTGTTAGCGCAACTCCAATTGGAACATCCCCAACAAGAGAACACTGCTATGAAAGCAAGCACAGAAGGCATTCGTCAAAAAATCATTGCTGAAATGATGGCTTTGGAAGATGATAGAATGGAGAAGATGGCTTTGGAAGGAGTCAATAGCGGTATCGGCGGTGGAGGTGGCGAAGGTGCTGGCAATGAGAAACAATTAGATGATGCAAGTCGAGTGGCTATGGTTGTAAATAAAGAAGATCCTAGTGGTGAGTATAAACAAAACAAAAATGACGCACATAAAATCTGACATTTCGTATCTATTTTTCTGTAAATAGCTGCTGTGTTCTCCGAAGACTGGGAAACGAAGAAGGAACGTATTCGTGCCAGTTCACCATATGGTCATTTGCCCAATTGGCGTCTTATTTCCGTCATAGTGAAGAATGGGGCTGATCTTCGTCAAGAGCAGTTTGCAATTCAATTAATCCGTGAAATGCAAAAAGATATGGGAAGATACTAAAGTAGATGTTTGGGTTCAATAGTAAGTAGTGCAGCAATTGTTTTGTTGTTACATCGCGATGACACGCTAAACAATTATATCACATTGCTTAGTATCCGTATTTTGGTAACCTCAGATGACTCAGGTCTGATAGAAACCGTCAAAAATTCCATCTCTATTCATTCAATCAAAAAGGAAGCCTATATTCGTAAATGGAATAAAGAGGGTGCTGTGTTCTCACTACAAAACTACTTCCAAAGAGTAAGAGATGAACAAATAGACTACACTCACAAGTTATATTTAACAACTTATTTATTTTTAGAGATGGGGTTTACCAGGATCACCCAGTTATAGAAAAGCGCAAGATGCATTTATGAGAAGTCTAGCAGGTTACTCAGTTGCTTCGTATATAATGCAGATAAAAGATCGGCATAACGGCAATCTTTTGATTGACGACTCTGGACACATCATCCATATTGACTTTGGCTTTATCTTATCAAACTCGCCAGGCTCGGTTGGCTTCGAGATGGCCCCATTTAAATTGCCTCAGGAATACATCGATATTTTGGGTGGTGTCAATAGCGAAAAATTTGCAGAATACAAGAATCTGACGAAAGCAGCATTTTTGGCGCTAAGAAAACATAGCGATAACATTTTGTTATTGACGGAAATGATGTGTAAAGATTCCAAACTGCCCTGCTTCCAAAATGGCGGTCAATACGCACTATCTCAACTGCGCGATCGATTTCAGCTTCAACTGACTGATCCTCAAGTCGAAGCTCACGTCGAGAAGTTGATCATGAGCAGTTGCTGCAATGTATTCACTAGACTTTATGACACATATCAATACTACTCACAGGTAATCAATACATCGATCTAGACACTCCATTGATCTTGCAACTAACATTTTTTAATATCTACAATAGGGTATCTTGTAAATATAATTATTTCTCTTTATTATCTCCCTCACTGATATCATTAATTCCTTTATTTAACTTTACCACCCTAATGCCATCTCTTTCCCTCTCATTGTAAACTAATCTGCTAATAAATCTGTGCAAAACGAACCAAGTCGTTTGAGCGTATAAGATCGGATAAGATCAAGTTGGGTCATCAACAAAAGTGTGTATTGTAAAATACAACTTCATCAGGACCTCTAATTTTCGTCATTTCAAATACTTTTTGTAACTTCAAAGTTTACGTTAACCAAACACGACTTGATAATGGTTTTCCAGTGAAAAAAAAACGCAAATGCTCGTTGTTGAAGAAAGGAAAAGAAAATACTATATCATTAATCATAAAAGAGTCATCTTTTAATAATTTCAAAATCCTCGGTATAATCATCATGACTTAGTGTCAAGTTAGGCCTTTTGTTAGTATTTCCTTGTAGAATTTCCTTCTTGTCACAAGAGGTTGATATGGTTATTTTTAAAGAGAACACAACAATCAAGAGTGATAGTATTGTAAATATTTCAGTTACAAGAAAGAGAAAAGTTAAAAAGTTTTTTAGGTTGCGATACCTACAGTTGGCGGATCAACGTACATCCGTGACGTCTACGCTACGATTGTCTTGAAAAATGTGGGATATCGGCATTGTGATGATGAATAACACGGAAATAAAAATTGATATTTCTTCTACATTGCTATTCATTTTATTTATTTTCTCCTCATACTTCACATCTTCTTTTCCCTCTTTACACTTTTTTTTGCAAACGAGAATATCTCATATAACAGTAATGGATTTATTTGACGATTGCTGGAACAACTCTGAAGTAAGGACGAGCTATAAAATACGATACCGCATAGATGCACTGACCGTTTTCTCCCTAGAATTATCAAAATGAAATGAGTATTCAACAGGTACCATGATTTGAGTGCATTTGACTTGCCCGGGATACAATATCTAAATCAATTACTTCTTCATTTTATATTTAGGCATACACCAGTCCTACCCGAGAACAGCAAGTTATAGCAGGATTGGTCCAACCGCAACCTGTTTTAAATATAGAAGGAATTGTTCAGGTACTTTATAATAAAAAATTATTCCGAAGAAGTAATTATCTCGAGATTGACCTAGAATTGAATGCTTTTGTAGACTCCCTTATCTGATTATGATGTTCATTGTGGCGGGTTATCTGCTTGCCCATCACCTTATATGGTAATGATATTGTATGCTTTATACAATACTAAGAGTACATATTCATCTTTTTTTGCTTAGATGTCACCAGTTGGCAGTAAAAGACGCTATTCTCTCGGAGGTTATGATGTACCTCGATGGGCACCATATACGCCATTCATGTCACCTATTGTGACAACCACTAGAAGTCATTCAGTAAAAAGAAATAAAAGGCCCTCTACTTATTCTCGCTGGACTTTAGAGGAAGATGAATTACTGCGTCAAGCCGTTCAGATGCATGGACCTCATAAGTGGTCTCTTATTGCCTCACATGTACCAAATAGAACACCTATGCAATGCTCCACAAGATGGTTAGGAGCATTAAAGTATGTACAAGCTTATACTATAACGACTACTGGAACCAATACTGACATGACTATAGCCCTAATATTCATAAAGGAAGATGGACAGAAAACGAGGATGCTATCTTACGTTACTCGGTGTTGGAATATGCTAATGTAACAGATCCTGAAGGAAGAGTCCAACCTATCCCTTGGAATAAAATTGCAGACAGAATCCCTAATCGTACTGGTATACAATGCCAAGCAAGATGGACTGAGGCATTGGACCCTTACGTTCGAAAAGGAAAGTGGGGCGTCGAAGAAGATGCGTTACTGAGAATGGGAGTAAACGATTTCGGTCGTTGCTGGATACGTATTGCAGAGACAATACCCGGTAGAACTCAGGTAATTAATTGACTACGTTGCATTCAATTTTCAATACTTAAATCCGCAAATAGAGACAATGTCGTACGCGTTGGATGCAAATAAAGTATAAAGAAGATCGTCAACAAAGGTCCGAGCAAAAACGCAAATTAAGCGAAGCAACCGATGACCTTTCGTCTCAAAGCTATATCTCTTCGGATGAGGATGAAGTGGATGAAGCTGAAATGCAACAGCAGCAACAACAGCAGCAGCAGCAGCAGCAGCAACAACCTTTTCACCAAAGAAAGACACATCAACAGCAAGTGCCATCCTTCTTTATTGTTGATGATTTTGACACCCAACTCCATCAAGCAGGAAATAATAATGTTTCAGTTGCTCCTCCTCAGTCACAGCCAGTTCCCGTTATTGAATTCTTGAAAGAGGATGATTTTTTCTTATCCACCGATTGGTCATTGAATGATTATCAACAATCTCATAACTCTTATTTATAAACGTGACGAACAAAGCAACTAATCAAGAAAGAAAACCTATAAAAAAATTTAATTTATTTTATGCCCTTCCTTTTACACCTAACTTATTATACACATATATTATACCTTTAATTCTAAACGTCCTATGCAATATTCTCACCCTTCTCTCCCATCCATTTCCCAAACTTTCGCCCCGATTTATCCCACATTCCAATTTCCTCTGTTCTATGCTCCAAAGCGAACATATTCCCCGTTAATTTATAAGTTTTCATCATGTTTACTTTATACATGTGTTTTGAATATTACTCCCAAATACGTATTCTTTGTACAAAATGGATTGTCTCTTTTCAATAGCAAATTATTACAATCATTGCTTATTTTCATAATAATAAACTATACATATTACAATATGTTCAAGCTGCTCAATCTTGATTTGTTTTAATACGTAATAGCTGACCACTTTGATAGTAGACTACTGTATGCAACATTTAATGCCTTACATTTTGAACTTCAATGATATTCACTGAACTGAGATTCGACGCGAACTAAAATAATATAAGAGCATTTATCTTATATCTTTTCTAACAAGAAGAATTTTCTTGAATAATCTAAAAGGATAAAGGTGTACATTTCTCTACTCATAAAAACTACTCCTCGCTTCTATGGTATTTGATTGTTGTTTCAACCTATGTTCGACCGTCTTGTTTCAACTTTAAAAAAATATACTTCAAGTCGTTTGTATTGTGATATCCAGAATCGCAGTTTCACTGTTTTTCATACTTCATACTCTTCATAATATATTTTAGTGACTAAAAATGTAACGAAAAAACCTATGAACAAGTATACGTAAGTTCATGATGAACAATGATGTCTCTTTGTAGGTATTTTAAAGCTGTACAATGAATGAAGATCGTTTCATACGTCTGATTTGATACTTACATGTAGTAATCGTAGAAACATCATATTTAATTTTTCTATTAGATAAACTGGTGATTAATAATTGTTCTATATACAAAATGGCACTGGTATTTGCATGTGGAACTTCAAGCTTAATCGCTTGTATATGTGATTGATTGATCAGAACAAAATGTCCAGCTTGGGTTTATATTTTATCTTTTGAAGTGGTCGATTAAGGGGCCGAAAATAAATAAGGTATATTTAAGAGGACTATAATAATCTTTCTTTCTTTTTAAATACTACATAACTTTCATACGGGAATGAAACTAGTTTTTTTCGTTACAATTTTTATATTGATGCTCACAGATTTTTGCTGTACCCAGCTGGTTACTGGTCCGTTTGAATGCAGTCAAGAGGGAATAGATTTTTGTAATAAGTTCTTGGAGAATGGTGGTCTTTATTGCCAGCGAAATACTCAAATCATTTGCTATCATCAAAACCAAGAAGCTAATGATAGGGACTACTGTGATCCAAAGGCCACCTACAACTGCAGAACATTTTTATCGAAATATGGATATTCGTGTAATCCTACCACTTGCCTAATGTCTCTATTGCTTTAAATATTGTTTGTTTGTTTATGGAATTTCCGCATTCATGATAAAAAAAATTTCAAAAATAACCATCGAAGATATTTCACTCTTCCTCACAGTGACCAAATAAAACTAAACACTGATGGGGCAAAAGAGTCGCAAAAATTACTTTCAAAATAGTTAGAGCTTCTAATTAATACATATTAGTTCAGCTTTCAATAATCGAAAAGGATGGCCAACATTACATTATAAATAAAGAGCCTGAAGTGAATATTAAACACTTTCGTATCTGTACTTATTTTTTTATATCATACATTATCAATGAAGTTATCGTTACTTACTGTCCTCTCTTTTGTTACACTGTTTAAAGAAAGCTTTGCTGCCGAATACAGATGCAACCTACCAACACAAATACTTTGCAATGATTTTAAGAACTTTCAAGGAAAGTATTGCAGCGGCAGTACTTGTTATGACAGGGATACAAGACTCAATGATAAATCTTGCTCAAGCGAATCAGCAATGCGATGTGAAGCATTCAAAAGTAAAGGGGGGTATGTTTGTAGTAATGCCCTTTGTATTATTCAGGCCTAAAAATTTATTATGCCCTTCTCTTCGAAACATTATATCAATTATTTACCTATCAATATAAAGTTAGATTAAAAATTATACTAGATTACGTGTTTTTGATAAGTAGTATTAAATTTGGGTGCTAATTCGTATATCATTGTTGACATATGGTAAATGTTATTCTTTTTAACTATATAGTTTATTGTTGTTGGTTTAATAGTTGTCTTATTTACGATGGACAAATGGGATAATCGTGATTAAACTTTGATCCAAAAAAGATCAACGAATACAAATGAACACTTGTATTACTCCATTTCATCATGTTGTATTATTTCTCTTGACCTGTGCTCATTAATATGATACGATACTTCCATTGGCTGATTTTTTTAAGCAGAAATTCGTAGAAAACACTCTTGTAAATTAGCTATATAAAATATCTTTAGTCTGCTTCATATCATTGAGAAGTAACAGAAGCAAGTATTTAGCAAGATTCATTATGACAGTATATGGGAAAGATTTGTAGGCCAATAGAGATTTATTTATTATAATTTATGATTTTTTTTTGGTGGTGTAAAAAAAAAAAAAAAGTCAAACAGACAATGTTGACGGGGTTAGCTCGCTTAGATACCGTAAGCAGTCTTGGCAGAGGCAAAGGCGTTGTTGATGGTGGTAACATAACCGTTGGCAGTAGGCAAGTAGGCAGCAGGAGTCTTGGCAATCAAGCAAGTATCCAAAGTCTTGGTTTGGGTATCCAAGTTCTTGATATCATTCTTGACAAGGAGAGTGGCGAGAGGGATGGCATCAAATTGAGGCTTCTTGGTGGTAATGGCAGTCAAAGCATTGCTGACCTTGGGGACGAGGTCACCGACAACTACGAGAACAGCTTCGGCTTCTTCATCAGTAACTGTACCAGAGACAGCGCAACAATCAGTACCGGCTTTCTTGAGACGCTTCTCGAGTTCTTGCTCCTTGGTGTGGATAGCAGAGGCACCAGCATAACCAGCAGAAGAGGTGAAAGCATCAACCTACGAACAAAGAATAATAATTAGTTATGATTGAATCAACCCGGACAGTATATTTAATGAATCATACAGCAGTGGCGACAACAGCGAGTTGTTCAGCAACGCTTTGGATGTCGCTGATACAGAGAGCAACAGGTGCAGAGATGGCACGCTTTTCGATGGAGGCAGCGTTGGCTATAGCGTATTCACCATATCATATTAGTATAAGAAATAGTCTCAACCCCAACCAAGATAAACTTACCAGAGAGAGCAAAAGCAGCAGCAATGAAGAGAGTAGAGAAGGCACGCATATTGATTATTATCTGAAAGATTGTTTGATGATGAAAAAAAAGAAGAGAGCAACTATTTGTCTCGTATTTATACTTTCTTTCACTCTTTGTCAATCAATAAAGTAAATTTCTCCCACATACGCAGCATGCATACAAAGTGTCGCTCCTGTCAAACGCTATGCGCGTATAATCGTAGTACTTGGTATGACATTAAAACCAAACAAGAGTTTGTGCGCTAAGTCTAGTAGAGTCTGTATGTCATACGCAATCCCTTCCTTTTCCATTTTTCACAGCATGTGTAAATCACGTAGACTTTAAAACTATTTTGTGTTATGAAGTTCAAAGTGTGTTTTGCAACATTAATGGTCAGCAGATGGACATGGTCATGGTACTGAGTCAAAGTGAATACAGGTGGGGTTTTCTCGTAGTTATATCTTTTAAAGGAAAATGTTTGTGGAATTGGCACACATACATGGTGTACGCTAGTCAACTTCGATCAGTACATCAACATGATACTACAAGACATAATTACACTGTCGAGATGTTTCACAAAAAGAGTATTTAATTGTTTCTATACACTGAATGCTGAAAATTGTAACTAGTGGGTAATGTGGTGAATCAAAACTCAACTCAAATAGTACAGGCACATAAAAATGTGTATTAAATCTTTATAACGAGTTTTCTAATTTTTACTGCATTAAGTCAATTCCGCATTTTTCTAACTTCTAAAAAAACCATTCACATAAAAATAAAGTAGAATTAAGTTCAAAAAGCAATGTTATTATATGGCGTTGTGCGACGACTCTATTAGTGTATAATCTTGGTAACTGCAACAAATTCTATTTCAGGAAGTGTTTATGTTGAGTATTCTCCATCTTCTATTGACTACTTTGTACACAAATCCTGCAAATGGTAATGTTTTAGTTCAATACTTTATGCAGGTACCACCAAATTGTGGCAATTTAAAAATTAATTGGACCGGGAAATACTTTACTACGCTTTGTAAGAGTGTGACAAAATGAGGAGCGAAAACATGCATATACTTGTCACACAGTATTTTGGGCTTATGGTTGATCCGGTCATGTAAAATTGAGTTCAAGTCAAGACTTGAAAGTAGTCTTGCGTACTAACTTAGTAAAAGAAGAGGTATTAAAAAAATTCATAACATTTATTGAGATGTGAATTATCAGTACGTTCTTAATTATGACGAAAAATGCAAAACTACCAAGGTCTGTACAAATCTGTACTATATTTAACTGAATACCTTGTGTATTCCTTTTGTGGAACACTTTCCGATGGTACATCACCCGTTATTTCACCTTACACAATACCTTTTAGAAGCACATTGTGAACTCTCATTCATAGTTTTTGAAAGTTAGGATCGGTGAGATTATACCGCGCTGAGACGCGTACATCCTTCATGGTAAAATGCAGGCTCGATGCATTTATCTAGCAGATTCAAACCGTCTTTTAAGTACTTTTATGTCCATAATATTCGCCAAATTGTTAAAATAATATTCTGATTTACTACATTATGAAATGAGACACAGAAGTTACTGCAATCCTCAACTCAATAAAACTTCTGGCTAGTGCATTTTCAATCGAGATACTTCGAAGTCTATCATTGATGTTCACAGAGTGCGTTCATGCTCTTATTGCAAAATGCGTTTGTGATGTACAGCAAATGTTTTCTGAGGTTCTCATAACATTTTATTATTGTGTTCAGTTTATACATTTTAAAATTGTGTATTGCAGAATTACCTTTAGTAATGTAAGAACACACTTTTTTGTACAGACGAGTTTAAAACATTAACAATGTGTTGCAGTATGTAATTGACCATTACTATCAAGATTCATCGCTCTGCATTTGGCCCACGACTTTAGCATATTATATTCTTTTCAATTGAATTTTAGGCAAAGTTATGTTGAAATCAAACAAGCAATTACACACTGTCTAAAACGAGGCTAAGGATGGGTATAATACCCGGGTTTTAATTATCCAGACTGAGCTAGACCGTTTCTACAATCAGTGCACAAAAGTATCTTTGTGCTTGAGATTTAAACCTACTTTCTCATAGAGAATTAATTGTGTTTGTTGCAGTGTTTACTTAGAAATGCCTGGTTATAGGTAACGCAGCAGTAATGGGTGATTATTTTCTTGTGTTCCTCACTTTGTCACACTCTAAAAAAGGGATCCAATTAATTCACTTATTGCCACAATTTGGTGATACCTAATCCATAAAATGTATAATAAAGATGATCAATATTTCCACTGTCTATAGAAGGTAAAGAACACACAATTAAAAAAAGTCCCTAAAATAGATTGTCACTGTAATCAACGATTTATGCATCAGTAGAACTGTCATACAAAGACATACGATTTCATTACCATTTATGTTTCAATTATACGATATCGTATTGATAGTGTATCTTATCTAAAGCGAGATCTCTTTCAGAAGGTAGAAAACTGCGGAGGTTTCTCAATTAAGAAAAAATCAGAAAATATCGCTGAGATTTTGCTGCACACACTGACATATTCGACGAGAATTCAAACAATATTAAACTATAACGTTCACTAGTTACCAATCCCAACGTCCGTTCGTGTGAAAACATTAGCCTCATACATATTCTGTGAAACACCTGAAGTTTGTGATTAAATCCCGTAGGATGACGATGAAGTACCGATCGCAGTTGATTAGCCATCACT